>JASANE010004448.1:0-120327 GCA_030248225.1 Trileptium ribeirensis | reverse complement strand
TATTTAATTGCACGGTAATACAATACAAACACGTAACAACTATAAACAACTATCAAATGTAACAAATTCGGCCATTATGGGGTTAGAAAGGTTGGGGTAAGCCACACTGATATACTAACCCATTTGTTAACGGTCAATTGCCAAGCTTTATTTTTAAGAAATTACTTAGATCTACAAATGCTAAGCGTTTCTTGAAAGACTTTGGTGAGCTGGCCAAAATAAGTGGTACATCTTGAACATTAGCGGGAAGACTATTCCATATCTTAATACAACGGCGTGGAAATGAATATTTGCAAGCGTCAGTACGGCTATAGGGAATTACTAACTTTTTGGAATGGCCTCTGGTACGAGTTAAAACCGAAAATGAAAGTAAATCGTTAGTATTTATGTTAAATTCATTATATACAAGTTTGTAAACATTAACCAAATCTATATGAAGCCTACGTAATTCTAATGTAATCAACCCGAATTTTAAAAGACGTTCACTGTACGGGAGCTGCGGTATATTCATTCGATAGGCTAATCGACGGGTAAAATATCTTTGAACTTTTTCAATGCTTTCTATATCTTTGATAAACCAAGGTGACCATATTGAAGAGCAGTAGTCGTGAATGGGTAAAACATAAGTACAGTAGGCACGTATCAAAAGAGATGGGTCTCGCGTGCGAAAAGTCCGGAATAAAACATTAATAGTACGTAACATTTGTTTGCGAATTTCATTGCAATGAACAGACCATTTTAATTGATCATCAATATGAAGTCCCAGATCACGAAAATAATTGGATGAAGGTAGAGGAATATTAACGAGGTTATAACAAAAACATGGATTGGTTTGACCGATGTGCACCACTGCACACTTATGAGCAGCAACAGAGAGCTGCCATATCTTTGCATAATTAAGAATATAATTTATATCATGTTGAATAAGATGTTTATCAAGAGTCGGGTTATGCTTTGAAATACATCTAAACATCTTAATATCATCAGCAAATAACATTACAATGGAATTGGTTACACAATAAACAATATCATTAATGTATATATTAAACAACAAAGGGCCAAGTACCGATCCTTGAGGTACACCGGAAATAACGGCCACTGGAGAAGAGTGTTCTGTACCAACAATAACACGCTGCATATGGTTAGTTAGAAAGGATCTTAACCAAGTAAGCAAATTGCCAATGAAACCGTAACTTTCCAATTTGTATATTAACTTTGAGTGCACAACACTGTCAAAAGCCTTAGAAAAATCAAAGTAAACTACATCTATTCCAAGAACATTCGTGTCATTAAGATTGGTAATCCACTGATTGTTTGAAATCAGTAACTGAGTGAAGCACGATTTTCGCTTCGAAAACCCATGTTGATTAGTACTTATTAGAGAGTGACGGTTTAAGTATGCGCTTATATGATCAAAAATAATTGATTCCATAACCTTGCAGCAAGCACACGTTAACGAAATAGGGCGGTAATTAGAAGGATTCGAGGGTTCGTGTTTTTTAAATATTGGAATAATGAAGGCTTGTAACCAAACTGACGGCAGTCTACCAGTTGAGTAACTTAGATTGAAAATTATTGAAAGCGGGAGTGCAAGTTCAAAAGCAAAAATCCGCAGGATGCCCTGTGGAATATTATCAGGAGACTTGCAAAATGAATATTTCAAACGAGATAATTTTTGGTAGACAGTGTCAACAGAGAAGAAAACATCCGAGCAAACGAGAGGTGTCGGAGCAACTCGGTTGAGAGGCGGGATGTAATCATTATCTGCTATAAAAACTGTATTGAAATATTGCGATAGGATTTGAGCTTTTTCGAAATCATTTGCTGCTAATTCCCCTGTGGTAGAACGCAAAGGAGGTAAAGCTGTTGATTTATGAATGCGGGTATTGACATATTTGAAGAAAGCGTATGAATTATTACCTGATATAATCCGATTTTCTATTTTGGATGCGTGATTTCTTATCAAAAGTATACATTTTTTGGCTTGTTTTTATATAACGTTTTATTTGTGGACCTGTGGAGACGCCATAAGTGCCGCTTATACGCAAGTTCACGCTGGATATATTTTGGTAATAGTTTTTTGTGAGATTTTATGGGGCGAAAAGGAACGAAATTAATGATACCGTTCCAAACTACAGTAGTAAAAAGTTCCCAGGCTCTATATACGTTAAAATTAGAGCTCAATATAGTTGTCCAATCAAATGATAGCAAATAGTTAGAAAAAGATTGAACATCTATTCTGTAGTCATATGAATAGTTAATAGGGCAAGACTGACGAATAATATTAACATTGGCTTGAACGGTACAATGATCACTTGTTGAAAATGGTTCCGAAATAACAATATTAAATAAAAAGTTGGGTGACGTCGTTATTATCAAATCTAGAATGTTGTGGTTCCTTGTCGGGCTCAACACCATTTGATGTAACCCATGCTCAAAAATAAAATCGAAAAAATATTATAAATCGGGGAATCAGGAAACGTTTCGCGATCCCAGTTAATTTGGGGTAGATTGAAGTCACCAAGAATAACTGTTGTTTTATGATTTTTACATAAAGTAGATAAACATTCACACAGCTTTTCCATAGCATCGCAATCGTTATGCGGGGACCGATAAACACATATAAACCTAACGCATGTGGGAGACAATAAATCAACGCACAGTAATTCAGTATATGGAATACAGTAATTTATAAAAACACGATGAGCCTTGAAATCACATGGTAAATAAATTAAAACTCCGCCACCCCGAGAATTAGTACGATCTTCGCGAAATATATTAGGTGATACTGGATTGATAACAGCATCTGGAATGCTTTCATCAAGCCATGTTTCAGTAACAAAGATTAAACTAGACTTATGTTGAGACATGAAATTTTGAAATTCATCTAATTTGTTTTTCAAACTCCTACTGTTCATAAGGAAGAGGTACGTTGATACCCTTTGACTATGACTTACTCCCGATTGCCATTTACCGACGTTGTTACAACATTTACAGTATTAAGCGAATAAGTAAAATTGGAATCACGTCTACCGCCAATCAAAATACCTTCATCATTTCTAGAGCAATTAGTAAATTTTACTAATTTTTCATTTATAACCACAAATTTTGTTGTTGTCGATACAGGTTCAGCTTTGTTCAGGCGATAACGTTCAGCGTATACACGAGAAAGTTGCACACGTTCTTCATAAGTCATAGATCGACGAATGAAACACTTGCTATATTTAGCCGAATTACGCAGATTTCTAGATTCACGAAGAATAGAACGCAGGCAAGATGAGCTAGCAAAGTGAACCTTTAGCAGTCTGTCCTTGGTTTGTCCACTTGCGTTAGTAACCTTGGATCCAAGTCTAAATACGTCAACCACCCGTGCGCTAATATCAAGTTCACGACAAAGGTCTTTCGCAATTTCTAAATCATTACCGGTTTCAGGTATACCTTTAATTATCCCGCTACGAGAATTAAGTTCATCCTGTTGAATTGAGCGAATATCGGACACCGTACATAATTTGTTTGGCTGTGTTGATCTACTAACGATATTGGCATACGTTGATGTAGGGGCATTTTCGGAACTCGTAAGACCATGTTGCTGACCGGTAATAGGAAAAATGGGGCGGAGCGTTGACATAAGATTATCTATTTTAGATTCTAAAGCGACTATGCGTTCGTCATTCAGCGAGCTGTCACGCTGATTTACTTCGGTCGCTGAACTGTATTCAAATACAGTATTACCAGGATTAGTGACTATTAAATTATTACGTATTGTAGCCGTGATTGATTGAACGCATGTCTTACAAATATATATTCCAGGTTCCTCATTAATTAGCTGGCTCAGCTGGAGCACCGTGAGGCCCAGACATTCATAATGTCGAAACTTTTGACATACGGAACATTTGACATTATGAGGATTTTTGCCACACCAACAAGTAGATAAATTGCTAGGTATATTTGCTAAGTTCTATCACATTGAAATAAAACAGTTGAAAAGCTAAAACTTAAGCCAGAACCATATGATTGAAATAATACAACAACATAAAGTAAAATTGAAAAGAGTGTGTTGTTTTGGTTAGTTAGTTAGGAAGGAAGGAAACACACAAACGAAGAGAGAACCGATCTTGAAACACACAGAGAAGAGAGAAGAATAATTAATTGCGGGGAGAAAAATTTTTCGCCGAGGAGCTCTTTCCTTTAGGGGGGAGAAACGCGCGCGGGGAGAAATCCCCTATTGGGGGGATATTCGATGGTGGGCGCAAAATTCGCAAGTGGACAGGTCCTCCGCAATTTTGCGACTATATGAGTAGCTTGTTCCGACTTCTACTGTGGTTCTGTTGGAAGGTGATTTGTAAGAATGTAATTTCCTTTTTGGTGTTGGGTTTTTTTGTTCTGCTTTTAGGCCTTATCTAGGAGCAATTAGTTATCGAAAATCATCTTTAATTTAGTGGTCCAAGTACCAGGTGGAATCTCAGTTGATCGTCCAATAACCTGGGGTTCTGAATTATTACTGCTCCAGGGGTGGTTTGGGCTTGGGGTTTGGGTGCCGGGGCTGAGCTTTGCCAAGGGGGGGGGGGGGGAGGGTTTTTAGGCCCAAGGAACCGGGGGTCTTAGTGGTTTGGAACCATGGGTAGGGTGCAATTTGGTTGTCTAAGAATGTGAGTGCACGCGTAAATTTGGTGGTCCAATAACATGAGTGAAGTAGTCGTGTCTGTGTTCATCAAGTTCGCGGATCAGGTAGCTACTTTATATGGGTAGAAAAAAGGAACAGCTTGGAGTGGAGTGTTCCATAGGTGGCGGTCCCCAGACTTAGGCATAGTATATGTCTCATATAAGGACCTAAGCTTAGGCTAATAATTAGTATATCGACAACAGCATGGCATGCATTACACTTAGGCCCCTCAAGATTACCTTGCCTCCAACACCGGTGGTCGCCCAACACTAAACCTAGTACAGTCTGGCTATAGTCCGTCTAGATGTAGGATTGAGTCTAATTTTTAATTACTGCTGAAGCAGCTATTCCGAAAATTAAATTCGGATCCGATACGAAGCTTTTGCGCAGTCGGCCAACAATGGCAGAACTTTCTAGTCGGTTGGCCGATGGACAGTCGTTTCACTACAAAAAGCTGCCCTTTCGCAGCATCACAGACTGGGTAAAACAAATCAGACAGTCACTAAGCCGGAACAACCATCAATCAATTCTGTATATTTAACGCATCGGACGATGTAACATTTTTATCATCACATTTGAAAAAGCCTGTTCTTTACTTGTATCAAGTCTACAGTATTATTACACTGCAGTGGGTGTAGCGGCTAATATATATAATGACAAAGCTGTCGCAAATTATGTCTTTATTCTCATAATATAGTCCAGAGTAGAATATCCTTTAGTTGGGTGCATGTCCCTTTAATTGAAACACTGTGGCCCTTAAAATTGCTAAATCGATATAAATTTCGAGCACATGAGCCTTTTTGCACTGTAAATCTTGATGAAGTTGTAAATTAAATATAGGGCAACTACACGTGATTAGTTCAAGTGATGAGGAACACAATATAAAATTATTATTAAACTTCCTAACATAAGGAGTACCCATCAAGTTATAAAGAAATCCAACAAAACATCCTTGTTTTGGCCCATGTCAACTTTAGACGCCCAAGTATCATGCATGCTATACCATTCTCAATATAGTAAATAGTCTTAACCTAAGCTAAGGTCCCTATACGAGCCATGCACTAAGCCTAAGCCTAATTTGGGGGGCTTCCGCCCTCCGAAACCCCCGCTCTAGACTGTTTTTTCTAACGTTATAACGTCCGGCCCCTAAGGTTGACATGAACTATTTTACAATGGCGGTCAAACAGTGAATAAATCCGTATTTTTTTGATTAAAGCATTAAAAAGCACCAATAAATATAATATTAATTTACGCCGTTCTGTTAAGTCAAAATTATCATTGCCTAAAGTTAAAAAGCAGTTCTTGCGTTGGAATATTTAAAACTGCGCTTTAATACCGTGTGTCAATTGCAAATTCTACTATACAATATTTAGCCTCATGACCATGGCAGCGTTGTCTTGCCAGATACGATCAACAAGAACAAACATTTGCGATTTCACTTTTTTTCGCCGATTATTATTTATAATATGATTATATATACAATATAATCATAAATTTCAGAATTAGTTAAACTATATTATAATCGTATACGGATAAGAAATGAATAAGCCTCTATTATACTGTATACACACTAAATGTACTAAGGTAAAACAACTACATCATGCATGTAGTTTAATTAAGAACTTTGTATTGTAAACATACCGTATATAGGTCATTGTATATTAGTTAGTGTATGTGTACGATTATAATCTGCAATTTGGCAATAATTTTTATATAAATATATATAATATATATATCTAACTATGTAGTAACACAATTTCTGACCTTTGCTGATATGTAGCTTACGTTTGAAGTCCTCCAGGTCACTGATATCGGACAGATATCGTTCTGAGTTTGATCGACCTTGCCGTGTACGACTCGTAACCGTCAACCCTATAACACATGATGCCTACCGGTTGAGTTGTCGACTGCCTTCCAAATGTCGTCGGCGTAAAACTCTATTTTCGGTCCTACAGGTCGGTTGGGGCTCATTTCCTCACAAGTTGGGGGCTGATTGGAACACTCGTCCCTAACGGATTACAACGATACAATGAATTATCCTCCGACATATTAAATTGATGCTTAAGAGTGTCTATAATAAGAAAATACATTAGCATGAAGCATGCACGAACTATAAATGTCCGTCTCTGAAATGACATATATATAGTTACGTGACCTACAACAACTCTATAACTATGATAATCAATGGATATATTCTTTTATAAAGTTAAACCCGTTTTCAAGAATTGTTCACCGAGTGTGATATAAACTAATACCGATAGAGTGAACGGAATATGCCCGGAAAAGTAATGAAGAAAATAACAGCAAAGTTAATAAACGGATAAATGATAGAAACCATTAGGGTTAAGCACCCAAAAAGAAACATTTACTGGGCTGCACGCCCAAAAGCATAATAACAGCGGTGCTAATGATAATGACGGATTATCCATACGATCATGATCACTCGCTATAAACACCAATAACATTACGATATTTATCAGGTATGCAATATACCGTATGCTCAACATTATCAATAACAATAGTCGGCTCGATACCATTTTTCTTAACACGAAAGCGAGTTTTGCATAATCTATTAAGTTTATTTAAATATCCTAGTTTCTGCGCTTTAGAAGGCTCATGGTGTTCATCAATAAACACCAGTGGCCGTCCAGCGATTTTCTGTCTATCGTTATAACCACGCAAACGTGACGCAGCAAGCATAATAGTCATCTTAAGTCGAACACTGATGAAACTGACAATAATTTTTCCGGCACTTTGGTCCGAATTAACTTCGGAACCCAAATGTGGCAGTCACTAATGTCGTCCATCGTTATAAGTCTAAGCGTTGTGCCAGCAATCAAATGCTCATTGATAAACTCGAGCACTTGATCAGTCAGCGGCTTTGAGTGGTCTGTAGACAGGTTACGTATTATGATATTACTTTTATGAATATACGCGCGTCGTTCGTTATTAGTGAAGAGTCTATTAATCGTTTGATTAAAATATCTTTTGATGAATCTATTGGGGTAACCCCGATCCAACAATTTAGTGCAGAACTCAATCGTATTACGTACAAACGTATTATCACTGTTACATATTCTGTGAAATCTTATAATTTGACTGATAATTATTCCGCGGAATATGGTAATGGAAAGATTAGATGAAAAATGTGGAAAATTAATAATTTTAAAGTTAAAATCATTACGTTTATCATAAAGGTCAATGTCAGCAATATTCGTGTTTATATTGATCATTAAATCCAGTATTTCCGCACATCGATTGTTATCATTCATTTTCTCCAATTTAAGGCTAGGAGGATAAATTTCTGCGCAATTATTCTCAAACATCTCGAAATCATTAATTAAACTTATGTCATCTATGTACCTATATACGTAGTTAAATCTGTTTAAAATATGTTTCGGACAAGAACTTAGAAATTTCTTTTCGTATACGTATAGGTGTAGGTTAGCAATATATGGTGCCGCGTCCGTACCCATGGGTATACCAATTTTTTGCTTAAAAAATGTGTTAACAAATGTAAAATAAGTATTATCAATTAGCCAGGTAAGGTACTCGATGACTTTATCTGCGTCAAAAGTTAAATTTTTTCTAGAGTCATTACACCAGTAGGCTCCTTTTTGTGAAACGGCAATTAATTTATGACTGGACTTTTGAAAAATATCACGGGTTAAATCCGTAATATTTTGTATAATATCCTCGTGTTCCAAAAGGGTATACATTGTAGTGAAATATGACATCGGATCCAGAACATTGGACTTTTGATTTACAGCACTTGTTTTGGCTTTTTAGGCTTGAGATTCAGCGAGTGATAATCTTACCTTAGAAAGTATAGAGCACCCTAAGAATCTGTCCGGATGCTCCTCAAAGACGTTTTGAAAGAACTAACTGTAGGTGCAGCGGTAACGCCACCAGGAAGAGCGTTCCAGTGTTGAACAACTCGGTTGTAGAAGAAGTGTTTGCGGGCTTTAGTTCGGCTGTACTCCACAGCTAACTTTCTATCATGGCCACGCAGGTGTCGCAATCGAGATTGTGTGAAGAAGTCGTCAGGATCGAGAGAACTGAAGTTGCCCAAAATGGTAAAGGAATGCACTAAATCGATCGTTAACCGGCGCTTTTCAAGTCTTGACACAGCTGCGGGATCGAAATCAGTTGCAATTCGGAGACATCGTCGTTGAATACGTTCCAAACGTTCAACGTGCGTAACATACTGTGGTTACCAAACCACAGCTTCGTACTCGAGGATAGGGCGTACCAGCGCCTTGTAGAGCATAACGATGACGTCAATTGATCGGGATGCCACCGGTCGTCTAATAAGCCCAATACATCTCTTGGCAGACTTCTCGACGAAATCAAACTGTTCAATAAAGAGAAGGGAATTAGAAATAATGACACTCAGGTCGCGTATTGATTTGACAACAGGGATATTACCTAAGGGAAGTCTGTAAACGAAATCTACCGAGGCTCGTACACGCAATACAGCACCCATGGCAAGCTTGGGACGCATTTTCCATGTGTCGTACCACTGTTGGACTCGTGTAACTGCGTTTTGCAAGTAGATGCAATCCTGAAAATTTCCAATGCGGCGGCGCAGCCTCATATCATCAACAAAAATGTCAATATGACGTAAAGGGCTGACAACATTGTGGAGATCGTTAATATAAATTAAGAAGCACTATTGACCAGACAACCTACCCTGTAGAATACCGCTTTTGACATCGACCCAGTTTGTTGTGTGGCTAGATAGAACCACACGCTGACGACGCTGAGTCAGGAAGCTTGACAGCCATTTAAGAAGGCGACCTCGAATGCCGATACAGTCAGGTTTGCTTAACAGGAACGTGTGACAGACAATATCAAAAGCCTTTCTAAAGTCAATGTAGATTATACCGTATCCCATAGCCGGTTGATCATCGAATACTCGGGTAGATATAGGTAGATATTTACACTTAAGTTCCGGTGCAACATTTAACGAATATCAAGATCTCACAAATTTTGTAACCATTACTAAATGACCCTAGCTATGCAGGTTTCATACAATAATGAGTGCTAAAACTGGGCAGTTTTGTCTCTAACAGCCCTTTGCAAGAAACTAAAATCTCTAATGGACGGTTATAAGATATAATAGTTTCTTGCAAACGGTTGCAAGAGATTTTTGTCTTTAATGACTGCTTGTTTGGTATTTAAAACTCTTTCAGACATCTGTAAGAGAATTTAGTCTTATATAGATAGCCAATAAATACATAAATCTCTGACAGCTAGCTGTTAGAGACTAAAATACCTTGCAGCTATCCATAACAGATTATTGTCTCTCATGGCTAGCTGTTAGAAACTTTTGTCTCTTACAGCCAGTTATAAAATACAAAAGTCTCTAATAGCTATCCATTAGAATTTCAAATATTTAACGGCTGGCTGTAAGAGACAAAAGCTTCTAACAGCTAGCCATTAGAAACAAAAATTTGTTTCAGCAAGCTCATTATTGATATTGATGTACTGTTCTTGTTTCCAGCCATCTTTTCAATCGCCCCGCCGTATATATATCCCAGCAAAGCGACATCCCGGCTTGAGATTACATATCTTCATATCATCTTCCATATCGTTTGTTGAGTCCGCTCGCTTGTGGATGATAACTGCTTGTTTACCCGTTGCGCTGTTCTTGTTTACGATAAAGCTTTGACAGCATTGCAAATCTCGGTTCTAGATCGTTCACTCGTACTAGGAAACATCCATGACAATAAATAGCACTTCACAGGAACCCGGCGACTTATACGATTGTCTAGCCAGCTGGATACTTAGGTTCTGACGGTTTTTAAAAATAGTTTACCAACACGATATATATGTAGCATAGTGCTTCTGGCATTTATATCAAATCGACAATCACCTGCGCAATTACCGCACCAGGAATATACCGAACACCGGCTTGGAAGCATCAAATTTCGGATTTACTCGCTGGCAGCGATCGAACGCACCAAATGTTTTCGACAGTAACGCACTGAAATTGTATCCATCATTGCATTACGACCCCTATATCCACTCAGTGTCTGAGCTTTAACGCTTTTATCCCGTCTGCATGAAACATTTCCGTGTTCGTCCCAGGCAGTAATCAAGCGAGCGTGCACTGTTCCTGTACGACCAGCATTTGTCGTCTGCATCTCGAGAAACAAGCCACTGTCAATAACAACATATTTTTGGCATCCCCTTCGAAAATTAGGTCTCAGCCCCTGTCAGTTAAGTCATCTGGATCATTCCTGTGGGCGATAAATTGATAACTATGACCAAAGCCAACATGCTGCCTTTCAGAACATTGAATAACGTTACAACTGTAACAAGCGTGACGCTGCTGCATTGCGCACCTCGAAAGCGGAATACCCATATCACCGCCGCTGTCGTTACCTCGACAGCGGACCTGCGGACTCATTTTTCTCGGTCGGTCCCAAGAAGCTGCGGACCTTAGCAAGCCTTGCTTCACAGGATGTGTTCTGATCTTGCTGGACGGGTGCGTTCGTAGTCAACGTGGTACTACCTTTGAGGTCCTCAGGGAGTTTGGCTCCGTCACCTGCTCACAGCCCAAAGAGACCATACCAATATTTTCTATTCTAGTTCCTCCTGGAAGTGTCGCACGACTGTTAGCTATTTATGGCCAGTATCCCTCACTAGGGTCCGACAATCCCTACCTCTTTACGTCGGATCGTAACTGTTCGATTAAACCTTGAGCTTCGGCTGCCAAGCGGCGTCTTCTTTGTTGGCGATGAGAGATTCTTTGAGAAAATCAACGCAGCATGGGCCGTACTTATATATAGAACAATCGGCAAGCTACGCTAAGACTTGCGGCCTTTTCGACGTCAAGTCTGGACGCAAGTCGTCGACTCCGGTCATTTCAAAACCGTTTTAATACGTATCGCTACATAAGGCATCCACAAACACAGGAACACGTCGGCTTTTCAATTGTTATTTATTGAAAAAATAATTAAATACACGTTAGGTTACGGGGTAGGGCAATACGATTTGGACAATTCATATGATGAGCATGCATTTAACAAATGCCATTGGTATTAAGGTCACAACATGAGAACAAAGTCTTTATAGTTGGATAAATTGGTTAAGTCAATACTTGGGTCCTCGCCTTCTTAGTTCAACGTTAACAACTGTCCGATTAACTGCCTCGATTCTAAGGAATGATCTGGTGACCGCTGAGGTTATCTTACTGCGCGGAGGTTTAGGTGCGGGTAGAAAATGAATCGTGCGAATCGTAGTTAACCGGGTGCCATTGGAAAACTAGTCACTCAATAATATTAACAAAACGTAATTTGGCTGGTTCAGATAAGCTGAAGTGGTTAACAAGTATGAAAAATGTTAGGCTTAGGGTAAGAGTTAGGTAAGGGTAAGGCTTAGGGCTGCTGAGGGACGAAGTTTAAACGATGTTTCAACTATACTTATCCTATTCTATAATAAATCGAATACAATGGCAAGGCATACAGATACACGATATGATACAAACCATACAACAGGCAATAAAACAAAGTCATCATACAGCAAGAGTTATTGTTAATAAGTTAGACCATACAATTATTGTACGAGTTACTGGTCAATAAGTTACAAAAATGAAATAATGTAAGGTATATACATTAAGCAATTGCGAACGTACTCAATCGATGATTCATATAATTATAATTTAAACAATTGCGAACATAAACTCAATCTGTGGTTCATACAATAATTATAACAATGCTTTAACATGGATAGAACGGCAAGTTATTCAAAAATGACAACGAAAGGCTTACAATTATTACAATTACAGGTTTACAATTATGACGATAATAAATGGTGCAGTAGGTTTCACAGTAATGGTATCAATGAATCGTAATGGTTCAATAGGGTATACAATAATAATAATGATGAATCATAATGGTACAATAGGGTATACAGTAAGTACAATGAATAATATGCCATCATGCAATTCATACAGTTATAATGGAGTACAGCGACCTTTAAGAACAGCGCCATATCCACAATTGTTGGGTACTCAATACACGCCTACTGGTTCAAGGAAGATGTCTCTGAATTTGCTCAAAACGTTCGATCTTAATGTTAAACTCTGTAGCGGGCCAGATAGGAATTTAATGTTGCCCATTGTTCTGTAGTGGGGATTAATCTGTCTCGTAACGATCCAGAGTGGATCTGTTATACAACTATCACCACATTCCATATTTCCTCAATGTTAAGTATGCTGAAAAACAACGTAAAATCAATTTTAATAGGAGGGAAACAATTGCATGATGGGAGCAAAAATTGCCTAGTGTGGAGGAGTAATAATTGCACATGTAATTATTACTGGGGAATATATACATAGTAATAATTGCCCGGCACTGCTCGTCCGATTATTTATACTAATGTGCGATTTTCAATCTCCCCAGTTAAGCCGGGGTCCTTTTTGCTTGACCTGGTAGAACGCTGCTTTTCGCCCACCCTCCCAGGTGCCGCCGTCTCGACCTGGGTTACCACAGGTACATTCAAAGCTGTTTGAGAAAGCCAGCATGGATTTGTTTGTTTTCAAGATTTTCAGTATTCAAGAGTAATGCCGCGTTCACGTTATATTGTTCCCAACGTTTGGAACCTATGTACACCACACAGTGAGAGGCACACTGTTGACAACATGGTGTCTTAGACACCCCATGTTTTTAATGAATTTTTTCCAAAGGTAGCCAGTAACGCGCATTACAACTTCTCCACAGTGTCAGGCACACCGTGTCTTCTGGCAGTTTTATTGACAGTGTTCTGAATTCTTTGAATAATGTTCATATGGGCTAGATACAAATATCATAAATTTAGAAAAAACTACACAGGACAGTTGACTAATAAACCGCATTAGCTACAGACAGTGTCCGTTATAGTTAATTCGCGCCAACTTGGTAGCTAAGGATGTGCACGACACTGTCAAAAAATGTAGTAGCTAGGGGTGTGTGGTACACCCTCGGCAAGTGATTTACAGTATGGGTGTCACCCGGACCGTGTATACAGTAGGGTCGCGATTACAAGGGGACAAAAGTTCCAAACAGCGGGGACATTATAACGTGAACGCCGCATAATACTGGGTATTTTTGCTGTTGACAGACACCTAGTCATCCATAGCTCGTCATAGCTAGCTAAAAACTGTTATCTAGCATATACTGTACATGTTACAACTATTTATTATGCATGCATATAAGATATCCAAGTTCTTAGGGGAGGGTACCCGTGTCCTCAGTACGAAGGTCGGCACTCGACTTCCCAGAGAGGATTAGCCGGCCGGTGGATAAAGGGTGCGTTGCCGTAGGCACTTTTTAAAAGTGTGGTCGGGCGACAAACATTTTTGATAGTATATATATTGTAAAAACCGGATAGTTTATTCGACAGTTTAGTTCGGCTCATACAAAAAGTGGAGCCCCCTCATCTCAATACGGGCCAAAACCATATTCGCCAGTTTCACATGCTGATGGGAGCAATAGCGATTGCACCATCAAATTTTTTCCATCAAATAGTATTAATGGTGATAATATACATCGAAATATCAGCATTTATCAGCAAAATAATGGTCATCCCTTTAACCCGTTGGTATGTACCATGCACAGTTAACACATATCGTGTCTACATCATGACGTAGTCATAAAGACACGTTCGTCTATGTTGAACACCCCCTCACTATGGTCTTATCGGGGCATTACCTCCTGAGGTTCGATCCCACAACTCCCTGCATTGTAAAAACTTTACGTCATGTCTACATTGCTCATAGAGACATATAACAAAGTGTTTATTAAACTAAAACGAATTCCTAAATTATACCTTCATTATGACTTTTCGACATAATTTTAACGCTAAGTCCCGATTAGGACAAAAATATACAAATGTTGGCCCAACTATTTATAAGCAACAATCTTTAAATATATACAAAAAAATTTAGCGATAAACGAATTTCTAACTATACAAATATATCGACAATATTAGTTTCAATCAAATGTTTTACTTTAAAAACACTACAGAAAAGCGAATATCAAAAAAACTGTGAAACAATTAAGCCTATCTCAATCTCTATCAAACTTTTTTTCACTTGCTTCCTTAGACCTTAACAGCCATTTCGATGGACATAATGGGGCGTTTACGTTATAATATCCCCACTGTTTGGAACTTTTGTTCCCTTGTAATCGCAACCCCACCGTATAGAGTCTGGGTCACATCCATACCGTAGATCAATTTGACAGGTGAATGGCTACACTTTTGTTTACTGTGTTGTACACACCTTTATCCACTAACAAGAATTATCATTAACAGACACTGTGTGTCGCTAATGTGTTGAATTAGTTAGTTGTGCAGCCTAATTTTCTTAAATTATCGATTTGAATCTAAATCATGTATATTGGCGAAATTATGCTGCACGCCGTTAATTAAACTGTGAACAAGACACGGTGTGCTTAACATCGTCGAAAAATAACGATACCTCTAGCATAAATAACAATACTACTCGTGAAAAACAATATAAAAACATGGGGTGTCTGACACCCTGTTGTAGACAGTCTGCCGACACTGTGTGGGGTACATAGGTTCCAAACATTAGGATATTATAACGTGAACGCCGCATGACACGGTGTGTTTGACACCGTCGAAAAGTGGCGATACCCATAGCTAGCTACCGTGCAAAAATTTATAAAAAAACAGGAGGTGTCTAGACACCATGCTGTCGACAGTGTGCCTGATATTGTGTGGAATACATAGGTTCCAATCATTAGAGATAACGTGAACACCGCATAAATACGCTATTCATATTGCGGAGACTACAGCTATAATGAATACCTATACCTAGTTCTCGCACAAATGTATTTTCTGAACCCTAAAAGATCCAATGGCATATCTAAAACGAAGCTGGGTCAAAATTCACTGAAATTCTACATCATTTAATAAATTGTTTAGATCAAACTTGAGGAACAAGGAACAGTTCCGCTACAGACCCTGAGTACGACACCAAAAACATACTGCATATATAATTCAAAAATGCCTAAATTACACCATAACTGCTTCTACAACACCTTGAACAAGTTTTCGGCAGTTGCTAAAGAAAGTTACAAAAATAAAATATATTATTTAGGCTATAAAATGCATATTTCTGTCTTTTAGTGGCATTTTCAACAATAGCTTGGTTTTCGTTGATATATGCTTTTAGCATACTTTATAGGGTTTTTGCGCGAAAACCACTCTTGGACGAAATTGGTCGATTTTGAAAATGTAGAGATAATATTATGACGCAAGTCGACTCAATTCGCCGAAAAAAGTATACTATACCATAAGAACAAGTTTAGAACAATATCCAAGCAACTACATTTTAGGTCATTTTTAAGTTTTTGGATTATGTATTACAAATTCCTCTATGGACACCGAAAATTTTCAACAACAATTTTCTCAATAAATTTGTTATTGTATTTTATGCCATACGAACCACAATGGCAAGATGAGTCCATTCATTGGACCAACTAACATACAACTAACTCGTCAACCAATAAACTAACTCAAAATCATCAACCCACTCGAAAATTTGTTAAATATGACCCTAATGGAGATTTTGGAAAAGAATCGAATGGTGCCAAAATTATCACCGTAACTTCAAAGCTGACAAATTTCGGGCTGCGTTTCGAAACTTCTGGGTCACTTGCATGCGCAGGTATATAGCTACCCAACCAAGCGACAACAATAGTAATTGTCCGCTACACAGTAAGCAATTTATTTTGCAAAATTTAGCCAACAACTTCAAGCTATTAAAAAATTTCTGTCTGGAGCAAACATGTTATTGTAAAACGATAATAAACATTGGACCTTTATATGATAATACGAAATCGATTTTGTCGGCTGCAAAGACAAAAATTCTATACATTTTGGAGCAAAAGTAGATCAAACCATGCCTTGCAGAACTTCAGTAGATTGTTCTGCACTACCGTTGGACCTTCGATGCAGTGAATTTGCAGAACTTCAGTAGATTGTTCTGCACTACCGTTGGGCCTTCGGTGCTGTGAATTTGCAGAACTTCAGTAGATTGTTCTGCACTACCGTTGGACCTTCGGTGCAGTGAATTTGCAGAACTTCAGTAGATTGTTCTGCACTACCGTTGGACCTTCGGTGCAGTGAATTTGCAGAACTTCAGTAGATTGTTCTGCACTACCGTTGGACCTTCGGTGCAGTGAATTTGCAGAACTTCAATAGATTGTTCTGCACTACCGTTGGACCTTCGGTGCAGTGAATTTGCAGAACTTCAGTAGATTGTTCTGCACTACCGTTGGGCCTTCGGTGCAGTGAATTTGCAGAACTTCAGTAGATTGTTCTGCACTACCGTTGGACCTTCGGTGCAGTGAATTTGCAGAACTTCAGTAGATTGTTCTGCACTACCGTTGGACCTTCGGTGCAGTGAATTTGCAGAACTTCAGTAGATTGTTCTGCACTACCGTTGGACCTTCGGTGCAGTGAATTTGCAGAACTTCAGTAGATTGTTCTGCACTACCGTTGGACCTTCGGTGCAGTGAATTTGCAGAACTTCAGTAGATTGTTCTGCACTACCGTTGGGCCTTCGGTGCAGTGAATTTGCAGAACTTCAGTAGATTGTTCTGCACTACCGTTGGGCCTTCGCTGCACTGAATTTGCAGAGCTTCAGTAGATTGTTCTGCACTACCGTTGGGCCTTCGCTGCACTGAATTTGCAGAACTTCAGTAGATTGTTCGGCACTACCGTTGGGCCTTCGCTGCACTGAATTTGCAGAACTTCAGTAGATTGTTCTGCACTACCGTTGGGCCTTCGCTGCACTGAATTTGCAGAACTTCAGTAGATTGTTCGGCACTACCGTTGGGCCTTCGGTGCAGTGCATTTGCCGAAATTCAGTAGATTGTTCTGCACTACCATTGGACCTTCGGTGCATTGAATTGGCGAAAATATACCATTTCCGTCTGTACTAGACTAACAGCTTAATAACATAATAATGTCTAAACAATAGGGTTTTGTAGCAAACTACTGCCCCAACATCGTAGCTACTGCTTCTGGATATGTCAACGGAGCGCCGGCAAAGTTGTTTGTGAAATATCTTGTGGCGGTTAAAATATTGCTGTTTTTGTCGATAGCTAGACTTCAGGAACTCTTATTCGGCTTATGAATTTTACAATAAAATTAATTAAAATCTAATCTTCGAGGTATTTGGGATTTCGCCGACTAAGGCGGCTGTGTTGCGCTATATTACCTTTTAATAACACATTGCAAAATTGCATATAATTGCAAATTTTTGTGACGGCTACATATTTAAGCAGATAAACACTTTAACCCTGTAAATCATAGATGTTAAAGATCTGTCGGTTTATGGCCTCGGTGGGAGGGGGGTGGGGTAAGGGGTTAAATTTTTAAATTTTCAGGAACTTAAAACTATGTCTCAATTTTTCCCAATTTGAGATAATTTTGTCCTAATTTCCCTTATTCTTTGCCGATTTTTCCTAAACTCGGGTAGGTGTTTAAAGTTACTCCCACATCGACACCTATGCTGTAAATGAACAAATTAAGGTGAATCAAAGTGGAAATGTTTTCCACACACGGCATATATATTATAATACAATAAAACGTCACTAAAATTGTATTAACCCAAAAACAAATAAACTTATGAACTTGGCGATATAATGATATACATACCTAATACATCGGGTCTTTAGGATAATTATTCCCGCAGTTTATATCTTGACAACCAATATACAAATTGGTACATACATTTTGACACACTCTACTGCAAATGTACCTACATATCATAGAAATCATTCAATATATTCGGCAAACTAAAATGTACCTGCTTCACGATAAGTTTTATTGCCCGAGAACTGTAATTGTTTCAAGTTTCAATTTAAAGTTTCTGGCATTGGAAAATATTCATTTTCAAAAACACCCGAAACAAACTTGAATCTATGGGTTTCTGGATATTAGCTGAAACCAGTATTTCAGGTGTTTTGTTCCAACATGCTGCTTTTATGCGTAGTAGGGCATCCAACACACGTTACCGATCGAAATTCACGATTCTATTTGTCACATTGTTACAATCCCTGTCGTCTCTAACATCTAACACACAGTCACACACGTATGTATGTTGCCACAACTCGATATATATTACATGCAGTTTTGGATGTTTTAACAGTTTTTCGTCGGAATAATAAAATTCATTGAACCTAAAAATACAATAACGCAGACGTCTAAGCCTAAAATTCGTAAAATTTATTGTTTTGACTCCGATGACGAAACTGTGCAACAAACAAAGTAAATACCACGCCTGTCGGTATTAGTCAATCTATCTCGATTTGATGATGAATAGACTGGAATTGCTTACTGGTTCTAGTATAATGGTGACAGACTGTCTGCAGTTGCGCTACGGTTGCTTCGGCTTCTATCTGGCGGTGCTTATGAGAGGAACTGTAATGTCAGTTTAGCTCTAATTGATTTTCAATGCAAAAAGCAAGCTGGTGACGTGCCTGATGTGTTAGCAGGAACTGATTAAGATGTCAAATCATGGATGGTATATATTGTGGATCCATTGTGTTACGGTGCAACGTTTAGACAGACTCGACATAGTTTGAGTTTTGTGACACTGATATTGAGGTATGAAAACCCAAAATCAACCGATGCCACAAATTTGGGGCGGTCCCTGTTCGAGACTGATTATGATGCTACGATTTTGTAACGTCAACTCTTACTTCTGCATATCGAATTCATGTGTGTTGACTACCTATTCTTTGCGAAGACGGTTATATTTACGAATAAAAAACGCAAGCAAATAGGAAATCGAAATTACTGAACACCTACTATTTTGTTCACGAACTGTTCGCGAATTACAGTTTTCAGAACAGGTCACGAGAAACTGGCTTATATTTCTGTCAACCAAATACCGCTTGATTAGTACTGATTGATATCGCCATCCGAGTAAGATATTGTAATTGCCATTCAATATATGCTAATTAGCACATAGATGTGGTCTGAAAAATCTAAAGCAGTACATCGTCATACAACTATGGACAGAAATAAAAGCAAATCATTCGCGAAAAACTAGAGTTTTAATACTTTTCGAAAAAATTTCAGTTTTTCCTCAATTTTTTTATGAAAATTCAACTCTGTTGAAAAATTTAAATGGCGTATTTCTGCATTCTTACCGTTCTTTCATATTTCACAAAGGCCCAAGCGATTTATTCGACACTGCGGTTTTTCCTGATTTCATACTGTTTATTAACATTGACTGAAACAACGTATTTCATCAGGGGGCGCAGTACACCACTCAAAATTGGGGGAAGGGTGGTACCTGACTCTTTTGCTCAAAAAGTGAGGTGGGTGGCACCCATGCTCCCTCCGCATCCTGCACCCCTGCATTTCGATAGGTACAGTTAAACTTGTACCGTGCAAGAGAAATCAGTTTAAAGCTTAGGATTAAAAGCATTTTCCTCCGACGCCGCCCGTTATCGGCTCAAAATCTCGGTCCAAATGCCCACCCGTAAATATAAACCCACAAATTTCTGCATCTAATAGTACACGACCAATACATGTATTTATATCAAATACCATAAAAAGTACACTGATAAAAATCATGATGAGTGACGACATCAATATGACGTGTCACTATTTTTGAATCACAGACAATGAGCATTGACAGAACAACTATATACATAGCCAACAAAACAATATATATCGGAGCTGTCCTATTTGGGGCATTCACAAATTTTTATAAATCACATTTATTGGAAAAAAATTATTGTATATTTCTGCTCAGCCCGACATGCTGAGTTCATCGATAACAAATTTGATTCCATAAAACCATTTTTAAATTTTTCGATATTATTTTTGGCCTTATTTATCTTGAGTCTAAAATATCGAAAAACGTTTCTTCGATCAAGTGAGGAATCGAGCGGCAATAGTTTTGTAGCCATACGACCAATAGTTACCCAAATAATCCCCGAAAAATATCGTAAATAAACCCCATCCAGTAATCGTGGTATTAAACTAAGCACTAAGTCTAAGCTGTTCTTCGTTCTAACGGGTTTCCATATAATTATCATTTTTATATTTTTAATTGTATTCCTTTTTGGTAATGGAAGGTAAAACCCGTAATCAACAACAATTCAATAATGTGCCTGTTAACACCGTGTTTCTACCAAACCAGTTACCCTACAACAACAACACTTTCATTCAAATCGCACTTAATTACTTTTAGATACATCTTAACTAAGTTAATCTTAAGAGCATAATGATCCTCACCGCCCCAGACTTAGCGTATTAAGTTTTTTCCAGCGTTCTAGCATGTTTATTTACCGAAAATATAGCAAATATAACCTGACAACCCGTCTACCTTACACCAGCGACTTCAGTATAACATGAAATCGCAATTGTATTTCGACACCACCATGGTGATCAGCACCCCACATTTACCCTATAAAGTTGTTTCTCAGCTTCTAGTGCTGCTACAGTCCGAATTATTGTCAACTTATACTTTTTCACTTTTGACACTTGTTCTTTGCATCAAATAGCATGGATCCCCTGCACACCCAACTAGTAACCCTAGAACTAAATACTAAATTTGAAAACTACTGGTTTTTACATAGGTTGACCAAAAACCAGTTTAATCCACACACCCAATGTTGAGTTATGACCAAAATTCGAAAAAAAACCGAAATTGAGAAATTAACCTATTCCACTTCCCCCAACTTTAGAGGATCTTGGTGAGGTCCCCTTAAAGACAGTGCCTCAAAACCTTTTCTATGACTACTGACTGCAGTTATAGCAGCTTCGAACCATTATTTTCTGGCAATTATTGTTTGACTACAATTAATAGTTTAGTTGAATTTAAAGTCTCTTCCAGACTTTCCGCTAATAAGATGCCATTAAAATAGTTATGCGAACTTTGTACAAAATATCATTTCTACGACGATCAAAATATTATTAAAGGCACAAACCATTTGGACAACGCGACGAAAAAGCAGCATACACTATAATACTAAAAATTAAAATAAAATTGATATCCAAATTCAAGCTTAGGGCTGTAAGCTATAATGCAGGATGTGCCGTCGTCGATATACCTAGCCTAATTCTGAGCCAAAGCATAAGCTAAGATCCCTATACAACATTAAGTCCAAGACTAAGTCGACAGGCTGCCGACACCCAAATCCTCGCAATACGCTTTTTGTTTTTTAAAGAATATAACGTTACGCTCCTCAACTTGAATTGAGCCATAATGTACGCTAAAATATATCAACATGATCACCCTGAAAACAGAACAACAAACCCTTGTATTTGCATTCAGCAGTCGATTCACACATTTCAATTTAATCGCATTGTAATAAATGAAATTTTCATTTATTCATCGATTTTCATAGACTTCAACTGATTTTTTTTTGATCGTGACTGTATATATGGCCAGCCGAATATAGAGGTATCTAGGGCCCTGCATTAAAACTGCCAGCAGGCCCTTCGTAAAGTCAAAAATGCGTCTATGCAAAGCTATATATATGCCCACACGCGACTGTTAACTATTACCCGATTTACAAAACGAAAAGCACTTGAGATCACAAACAAAACTGGGGTAATCACAATCTGGAAATACATATATAATGCGTAATATACACTACAAGATTTAAAGCGTTCCAATATTTTGTATAGCCCTTGCAGCACCTGTGATTATCAGTATCAAAATCGTTATACGCAAGATAGTTTCCTCTTGAAAAGAATCAGCCGATTGCGATACTTCCTCAAACCAGTGCTCCGTAGCTCGCCAATGGCACCATGGTACAGCCATTTCTTATATCTAAGGATATGAATGCGAGGACATCTGGAAAAACCTGGATGAACATGTACACCAGTGGTACTTCGACAGTTGACGAGGCAGCCAACTACCATGCACTGAAGCACAATGGAGATAATATTACGCCTTGGCGGCAACCCTGTGACACTTACTGAGACCTTATCTTGATTCATGGTGGCCTGAGCTTTTCTCCCTTTGGATTTCCGCTTACCGCCGTTACCCCTAGGATTGACCCCGGAACATCATAGTTTTTAATTTTTGATGCTCCCTACAACAACCTCCGACCGCGTGGACGTGCCAGCGCAATAATTATACTACACAACTACTATCTATTATCTACATAAGTACATTACAGCATTTTGATTGAGCGAGCATCCATAGCAGTCAACAGTAACATGAAACAAAGTCATATTCGGCGGCTACACAAATTCGATTCCTTCAAATTTGTATCGTCCGTCTAGTAAAGTTTCGTCGACTAGAGTTTTTCCTTTAATATCGAAAACGGTGATATACGATAAAATTGTGCCTTTGTCTTCTTCGGTTTTAAGCGCAACAATAAGCGAATCGTCGGTACCTGAAAGCAAAATATTAGCAACACTTGCCCATATGGGAGAGCGGGGAGTCGTCAGACCTCCCATCCCTTGGCGCAAAGCGCTAACTACCTGACAGATCGTTCGACATCCCCTGGAGGCGCCGCAGGTGCCGTACTGCCACCACCCGCGGCGCCGCACCTTCCCACCGACATGTGATGCCATTATGAAAGGAGAAACTCTCCTGAAACCTGTGATCTCGTACACGTATTAATAACTCACTAGGAAGCCTAACACCAGAGTCTGCGAATACATTTTTACTATGTTTATAACGAATGGTTATCAATAATTTCCACAATGGGGAGTTTTTGTACCATATTCTCAATTTTATAATGTTCTGTGGAATGATGTAACTATAAATGTAATGCTGTGCAAATTAGTAAATCGCTTTTTTCGGCTACAGCTTACTTATACTTTTGCAGCATTTATGTATCTCCAGAAATACTGGGTCATAACAACACTCTTACAAAAACGTCGTTCATCTCCAACAAGCAAAAAACACAAGCAACATTTTATAAATTTCGTTCTACGATGATAAATAAGCCTGTCCTGTCTTAAAGACCTGCCGAAACGTGGGGCCGAGCTTATTTTCATTATTGCGGTATAATTTTTTTGTATACGTATTTTCGAATACGTGTTACTGTCGTGGAAATAGCATTTTCAGGCTTCCACACAGTGATCTAGTATTAGAAACGGTAGCAATGATGAAATCTTTAAAAATAACTGACTTATAGAAAGCAGGAATTGAGAGGTTAGTTTATAATAACTCTTCGGTTTAGAGTAACTTGGAGAGTTCGACAATGTGGGAGACGTCCCAACATAGTGTAAAATAACCATGTGGTGTGATTTTGAAAAGCGAAAATGACGTCATTCATCCCTTGTAGACAACAGGGAACATAGCTAGAAACTGCTCTAGCAAAGTGTTGTCTAGTAGTCATAGCTATAATTGTTAAAGGGATTCTGATTTTTGACTCCTAAAATATCTGAATATGTAAGTCAAAATGTCTGGAGACGGTATCGTATGGCCAAAAATGACACTGCAAAATCCAGATTTTTCGAATTTTTGACCAGAAACTGGCGAGAGAGCGTAACGTTGTACAAAAAATTGGAAAATTATTTACGAGACAAAAGCCAACTTTTACGAAAATCCGTTCAAACGGACGCCTGTTAGCACCTTGGCATGTAAACATCTGAATCCGTCTGCAGCTAGATTAACTGCGTAAGGCTGCGTTTACTGGCATCCAAACGCAATTGCCTCTGGCCGCATCTCTGTATACATTCACTTCTGATGTGGACCTCGTGCGGCGTTACGTCGTTCAAGACTATAAAAATACAAAACTAACCAGGAATGAATTGGAACGCAGAGAATCCTCGTGTTTTTGAAAGTGTACC
This sequence comes from Trileptium ribeirensis, assembly GCA_030248225.1. Classification (NCBI taxonomy): domain Eukaryota; kingdom Metazoa; phylum Nematoda; class Enoplea; order Enoplida; family Thoracostomopsidae; genus Trileptium; species Trileptium ribeirensis. The sequence continues at coordinate 95,867 of JASANE010004448.1, read as the reverse complement.
AACTCTGCGGACTTCAATGTCGTCAAACTTATCGTCAGCAATGAGCATATAATTTGTTCCTGAAAACGCAAAAATATATTATATAACTTTGAATACATTCAGGGTGTAGCAAAGGTTTTTCATTGTTTCGAAACCCAAGACGTTTCATTTGCAGCAATACTTACTATGAATTTTTTGTGTGAATGAATAAAATTCCCTTACAATTACAGTGAATCTACTGCAGGAAAATTACAACAATTATGGCTGGCGCATGCACAACTGATGCGCAAACAACGTGTGTGAGATAGGTTTTTGAAAAATTCTAAGCATAAACATGGCATTCAAGCAATATCCATGTAAATAGGTAATAATTATCTCGAGTCGATGCACCGGCTCCACCGCTTTGCCCGACCCATTACCACTCATACTTTTCAGTGGACCCACGACATATTTTAGCCACCAAAGTTTTTGAATAAATACACATATTCCTAATAATTATTATTATACTTAGTCAAAACTTAGTTTAGTGAAGCTTAAATCAATCCAAATATTGCACAATGGCTGTATGCCATATTTGCTTATAGTAGTCATAAAGAAACACCTACGAAGCTGTTTAATCAAATCTAGGAATTAAAATGAGTCCTCATTTCATCGCTGCAAAGGACACACCCCACCATTTCGAAATGGCGACAATACGCTATAAATGTATTATTGTACTTCAAAGCTTTCAGACACTAGCTATGCAATTAAATTTTCTAATTAATATAAATTAAAACAACTCTTGATTTTTAATTCTGGCTTAGTCGACCGCAAACAACTCCGATCCCATCTTCGTCATCAAAATGTCAAAAAAACAAAACTAAGTGTTCTCTGTCAAATCTCATCTTACAGATACAGCTTTTCGGAGCCCATAATATCGCGAGACACAAGCTTTACATCGAATTCGCCATGTTATTGCTTCATTGTACCTTACAATATTAGTTAAAACTATTAGGTTATCAAGGACGCTGAATACCATGGTTTTGCAATCTCGAGTCCAGATTGACTGTATTATACCATTTTCGTGGGGTTTCAAGGCTTTAAGAGTAGATGAACACGATTTCCAAAATGTGTGTTTTCATTTGTCTGACTATGCACTGCGTGCAAAGCATCAAGAATGGTCTATATATATAGACATTTCTTGAGGATGAATAAAAAAATTTGGTTCTTCTGTTATTTGGTTATGTATTGCGCGTACAAGTCATCAAGAATTGCCTATATAGGTTTTCCGGAATGCTGAATATCTAGAACGATTGTGTTATGCCATTTCAGACATTTTCATTGGGTTTAGGGTCAATTACCTCATATTTCCAGCAAATACTATGTCTTCAGTAGTTTGGTACATGGCATCAAAAATAGATTATTATATAGAGGTTTTTCGGTATGCTTAATACAATGATTTGATTACCTAAAGTGGAGTGTGCATATTTCATGTCTTTTCGTCGGTTTTTGAAGGGTTATAGGCTCAATGAACACGATTTAAAGAATATAGTCGGTCTTCGTTGTTTGGTTACGTAATTCTTACGGGTTATCAACCATTGTCTACATATGTTTGCCGGTAGGCTGAATACGGTGGCTTGGTTATCTAGAGACCACCACAAATCGTTGATGCGTTGTCAGTCGTTTTCTATGGGTTTAAAGTCGCCGAAGTATTAACATTTTCAATGGATTCAGGGTTCGAGAAGTTGTAGTGTGGTATATACATCAAAAACAGCCTGCTACAGGTGATTAAACAAAATAACTTAAAAATTAAACCAAGATAGCTCAGTTTCACCGTAACTTGCGAGATACTAGTAAATATTTCTTATGATCTATGATGTATAACTGACCGTGGTTCTTGGCCCACCAAATGTCTACTCCACGTTCTTGGACCGCTAAACCCATGCGCCATCTTCTTAGACCACTACAAAAATACATTTTAACAACTATTATTATTTTAAGTTAAATAAAGAATCAGAACGATAAAGCGTGTTGTTACCCCGAGTCTCGTCGGCTTCTTCGGTATACGTTTCGGCGGAAGCTCGTCGCGGCAAGAAGAACCATCGCTTGTGATAGTTGGACCATCGACACGATTCGTGGATCATATAACCTGAATAAAGCTAGCGAACTTAGTTACGATTGGACGATTGTTAAAATAGCAAATAATAATAATTTATTGTACCATTCATTATAACAACCCAGCACACAAGATTATTTAAACATATCACAATATATCTGCCTGTTTGTTTTTAGTTATATGAAATTAAAAAAATTAGATTCTTTCGCCGAGACCGCTGAGTCAACAACATCTGTCAGTAATTTCTGATACCGTCATTTCTTCATGGAAAGAGCTCATATATACCATTGTCATATCTATGTCTCCAAAGCCACTATCGAATTCGAACCAATGTTGGTTATCATGCTGGGTAATGCAACAACAAGTGCTGAAATACTTCTGACGAAAATACGCCAAGACGTATCGCCGCTCAAGAATGTAATGGTTTTATCTAGACTAATTTAATTACATACCTATTGTTTCAAGTGCCATATACCGCATGGTATGGTACTTTCGGTAAGTAATAGAAAATAACAAAGCAATAATTTTAAGGATGTTGAATAATAATTATGGCTTCTCTGTCACACAAAGAGGTAAATACATAGCTGGAAGAATATTTTTACTGTAAAAGAAATCACTATTCAAACAAAAAATGCGAAGATCAATCAATCACTCAAGCGTTCAACAAAATTCGAAAATCATAACTATCACAACGGCAGCCAAAAATGGTTTCACACAATTAAACGGCACGTTAGTTTACGAAACTCGATCGCCTTAATTCAATTAAATGAGCATACCTGGATAATGAATACCAGCAGCAGCCCTGATTTTAATATACACTTCGGTCCAATCGACGTGCGTAATATGACCAGTATGCGTCACAACTTTGATCCACATCGGGTGATAGTTGACAAATTCACCGGTTATCGTTGTCCATTCTTTACCTGAAAAATTATTGAATTCTGAGTGAGTGAGCGAAACGAAGAATTCTTACTAGCCATAACAGTGGTGAAATTTGACAAAATTCGACGTTCATATAAGGTGACACGATAACTCAACTTTGGCTGGCTGGATTGATTAACGCGACAGCTCATTTGAAAGCTTGAATTTCTCTATTTGAGCAATTAGGCCCGAAACAAAATCCTAACATCTTCCACCCGAAAAAGCTGTCAAAATAGCTCGTGCCGGGTCCCGACGAGGGTCCAAAAAATCACGTTACCTATGGTACCTCGACAACCAGTGTAGATACCTGAGTAAAATTGGCATAATTCTGTAGAGCAAATAGCCCTGTATTATAGCACTTATATAACATTTTGCTACGAGGTTTTCTTAGGATGTATGGTTTGTGTCAAAATGAATTCCAAAATAGGTCCATGAGACCCAAAATACACGAAACTACAACCACAAGAGGTATATGGGTATTTTTGGTCTGATTTTGTAGAGCAATAATTCATTCTCAATGTAGCTGCAAATCGTGAGTTTCTATTACCATTGCTTACTTTGCAAGGTTGGGTCAAAAAGAAGTTTTAAATGGGCTCTTAAGAACCAAAAACACGAAAATGATAATATCTCCGGAACCACTCGAGGTATATAATTTTGTTCAGCAAACCATTGTTTCATTTTTAATTTGGTGCTTAATATAGCTGTGTACACATCTATATATTACTTACTAAGCACTCATAATTCACCACCTTGGCGCTAAAACTAGCTACTAGTTAATAAGGAATTATTTTTACAAGGTCAACAAAGTTTTTAGTTACTAAAATAAATATAACCTGGAAGTCATATCCACAAAAATGCATTTACAAGTTCACACGACTCTATTTCCTTCAAATACACGACTGGCCACTCGAATTATCATATCTAAAAATCATTATAAAAATAGGTTTTGCCCCACAATTACCTCCCTATAGACGCGTTGTCCAAGTAAAAAAATGCTTCAATACAATAATGCTAGAGACTTAGTGAGATAATTCTGCGTTGGTTTCTAGAAACAGTACGAGAAATTGCAAAAAAGCCTTTATCTACTACAGTGACGGACATAAAGTAACTGCAGACACGGGCGGACGAATCTGCGTCTGGACGCAAGTTTGTCAGTACTGCGCATTTACTTTTGTCCGTGGCTGCACGTTTGTTATCGCAGTATTGCAAAAAATTTGGTACACAATAGTTACCATAAAAATTATTGTTCGGTTTATTTGAAACAGACCCATCAAAAAACTTCTCGTAACAACTGTTAGTAATGGTATAAAAAAACTAAGCGGTAGCCGTGATTTTGCTATCCATTTTATGGACAATTAATGATGGATCTATATTGGCAAAAATATAATCCAAGGTATTAGCGATGCTGTCAACTGCCCCACCTCATTCTAACTACTATGACATTTTTGTCATTTCACACTGACAATGGCGACGCAATGAACCAGACAAATCAATTAGAAGTTCAAGCTGCGAACCCCAGGTTAAAGCCCCCAGGTAAAACTTTGGTCCTGCGGAGACGACAGATAAAACTGTACCACCAGCGCCATTCTAAAATATTCTAACCCATTGCTATTCCAACAAATTATTTCATGTTTATATTCGGCATTTTTACACCTCATTTCCAAAGTGTTGATCCCGGTTTTTTCAAGCTATGAGAGTAGAAAACCATTAACATTTTTTGCTATTATTCAGTTCCCGACCACCCGAACAGTCCGTGGCCGCTCGCAGATTTTCTTGTGTCATGTAGTTCCATGTCTCTGGAAATTTTTCGCATCCCTCGGTAGAGTACCACAAAAATTTGACAATATTTATAAAGTACCATTCAGAGGGATAGTTTAAAAATTCCTATGCAATGATAGACGCTCAAATGGACTCTCTGAAGCTATATAATATTAATTATTAAGTACATACATTTGGCGCCTTTCATCGTAAAACACTAAATTTGATAAGAAACGGTTACCCCGGTTCATGCCTTGAAAAATTTTCCGCGAACACTTCGATCTTGGGGCCTCCAGAACCATTTGCCCCAATCTGTTCAAGCAGTTTCAGAAAACCAGTTGAAGGCAATTAGATTAAGGAAAATTACAGCTTTTGGAAGCTGCAAATATTTTTAGAATGATGCTGGAAATGAAAGTTTAATAATTCAATCAATCAATCAATATTATACACTTCTTACCCAATCCGCCAACATAAAGTTTTTGGTCCTTCACTGTCGCCCACTCTGCTTTAAACCCCTGAAATTAAGAATAATTTATGTAAGAATAGTAGTACTATTACACGGCACGTATCAATATTTTACAGAAACAATATATAAAGCAACAAAATTTAAAGTGGCAGAGTAGCAGCAGAACACGCACCCCTGAAGCAAAATGGTCCCGATTTAATCTTTCACCTAAAATAGTTGGAAGAGATACCGGGAAGCACGTCCACGACGCAGCAAATCATGTGTAATATTGTTGTAGTAATGAGCAAGATAAGAAAAGGAGTCGTTTCTAAAGTTCATCGTCTAAACTAGAAATTTCACACGAAAAACATGACTTGAAAATATAACATTTTTTCCAGAAAGTACGAGAACGTACGATAATTTCAGCACCAAGCAAAAGTCACAAAACAAAACGGTTTTCCAAACCCGCAAAAACATGGTATTGACGAAAATTTGTTGCTTCAAACTTCAAACAAAATGCAATATATACAACGAAAATATATATGTGCCCAAAATAGAAATCGATTGCCAGTACCACCGGGCAAGAAAACAATTCTCGCCATGTTTCCTACAGCTTCGAAAGTCGTGTTCACATAACACCTGATCCGATTCCATTTAAGTTCGTATTGAATCCCATCTGATCCGATACGATTAGATTCTACTTCCGTACACCGTACGTATTTTTCTTCACCAAGCTGGATACGAACTGACTCCGAAACAAATTGCGCATGCTCACTTAGACCAGATCGGATTCGGATCAGATGCAATACGAAAACGGCCTTACGGATCCTCTAATTCCACCAAATTACATCCGAAATGATTTGCTTTAAAACGGAACTCTTTGTAACGGGAGATCCTTGCAATAATTAATGGAAATTACAATTACTGCTTTTTCTCTTGGAAGATATTGCTTCCTTCGAAGGTTTGTTGGTTAAAAAAACTTTTTATTGAAACTATATTTAACATAAATTAAAATTGAATATAACGATTTAAATCTGTTTTATACATCAATTTTCTGATAACATTGCAAAAAGTGAACTTAAATTAAATTATTACATTATTTTGAGCATTGCACAGAACCCATGACTGTTTAGGAAAAAACATTGGAATCGGATCAACTAATGTACTTATCGTATGAGTAACCTGCCGCTGATCCTGGATTTAACCACAATATGGTATTTGGAGGCGGTCTTATTTGTATTCTAAAATTAGCGCTTTGCATAGAGTGTGGTAACTTGAACCACGACATATGGCGTCCTTGCATCCGGTCGGTCTAGAACATTGTTCTATTGAGACTAATAGACGACCCGAATTCATTCGATGGGACGAAATATGAGAGGATATTGAGTCATCCCTGTCCGGATTTCAGCACACAACCTTAACATCAACAGTACCAGGCTTTACGATTCCACTGGTCGATAAGATGTATACGTAATATAATAACCGTATATTATTTTTATTGAGCGGAGCGAGGCGAAGCCGAGCGAAGCGTTTTTATTTTCTGTCTGGTAGTAAAAAGGTCGATGTCCGTCCGTTCGTTCGTTCGTTCGGTCCGACGGATCTCAGGAACCACTGAACGGATTTTAAAAAGCTTTTTTTGTTTGAAAGCCTATCATGTCAGAGTGTGCATCTGATATTTGGGATTTAAAAATTTTGAGTGGTTAATTAGTAATTCGCTAATTAGTTAATTTTATGCAGCTAAAATAGAGAATTTTGCAATATTTGTGTTATTTATTGAAATAGAATCGTTTCGATCAAACCATTATAGGGTTTTTTTTGGGTTGAAGAATTCAAATATAATATTCTTACCAATGATAAAGCCCTATGCAATGTAGTTACAAGAACATAAAATTGAGTACATTAGTAATGCCACAGCCCAAGCTTCGCTCACAAATGTAGTTCCACTACCGACTAGTATTACCTAGTATATTAAGTTGATCACCAAGCGTATATTATTTCTGCGTGTTATTTTGCGTAATTTGTGTCCGCTAAATAGCATAATAGTAACTCGCAAGCGATGATGAAACTGAGCGAAAGTGGTTTCATTAAGTAGTAATTTTATGAAATCACCTTGTAACAGGCTTTGTGTTTGATCTGTATACTACACTGAAACATCTACAACTGTGAACATATTGAAAACCCTAAAAATCCGTCAACCCTAAATCTATCGAAAAAAGTGAAAACGCAAGAAGTATTCATGCTAGTGTTCAAATAACCGAACCATCGTATGCAACATGCCTAAAACACACATTATATCTAGGCCACTCTTGATGCCCTGTACACAATACGTAAACAAACTGCTGAAGACTGACTATATTGTGGCATTCGGGTTCATTGTCCCTAGACCCATTGAAAACATCTGAAAAGGTACGAAATATTAGTGCTAAACTCTAGATAACCAAACAATCGTATCCAGTATACCGAACACCCTAGACCATTCTGGATGTGCTGCAAGAGTAACAGATCCATATTGAATCGTTACGAGTTAGATTAATCCTGGCCACAGATTAATGGCGAACATTTAATGGAAAACCCAATAATCCTGGCCATAGTGTAATGGTCAACATTCTTGAATTTAGTTACGGATGTCTTATAATAAAGGACCAACCCCCGCGCCGAAATACATACGTGTCTGGAATCAAGATCAATTTATGACCTCCTTGCGCAAGTGAATACATAAGCCGAGTTCCCCATATATATGAACTGACCGCAAGAACCGGTAGTCACTCTACTTATAGACAATATATACGTGCCACGAATTATGAATCGTCGCGTATAGTTACCTCGCTAGAAATAAAGATTTTCGTCATGTTTCGGTCTGCACCGAAGACATTGTTCGTGCTCAGAATGGGTATTGTTATTAACATTTCAGGAATGGAAAATCGTCGAAGTATCATTACCGCATATGTATATATATATTGATTGTATTGCCATAAAGGCACCCATTGGTATATGTAATTCGTAACATATTATTATTGCCCTAACCATATTGTTATCGGCCATGAAGGCACCTAATGGTATACTTGAATTGTACGATACATTACCATTACCATTGTTGTTGTTGTCTGAGTTGGCCATAAAGGTCTTTATTATGTATTTGATTCGTATAATCATGATCATATCGTATATTTGCGTACCATTGGAATCATTGTTTGTGCTCATATGTGCTTTCAGGTGAATGTATACGATTTGGCAGCCTGATTACCGTCGTATATTGGAATTGTACCTGTTTCTATATAACTGTTTACGTATAAGCATTGTACCATATCCATTTTTTTGTTTGTTCATGGCCATAAAAGCGCCTATTTATGTATGCATATTGTCATGATTCTATACAATTTTTATGATTACCATACTGTGTTGTACCCTTGGTATTTGTAAGTGGTTAAGTCCGGGAATAACTCATTCTTGATTAGGTCGAATTTTGGAGGAAAGATACCAGTTTTCGCAGGAAAGTTTAGTGCTTCTTAGTTAAAGAACGCGAGTACGGCGAGCCCTTGCCATATGCGATCCATGTATATATAAGACGGTACGACTCCCTGAACGCCCCGACTTGCATAGGAGAAGACCTAGCCCGCAAGGTAGGACTGCGAAACCCATCGCGAATTTTCATAGAAAAAAGTGGCCGTGACGGATACCCGTCACGACCGTCCTCACGAATGAGGACCACAAAAATATGGCTGTTCGCCCTATAGCGAACAGCAAAAGACCAAAATCTCCTGAAAATACTAGTAGGAAAAGTGAAATATCACTTTACCAGTGTTAAATATTGAGAAGTACACTGGTGAATTACATCAACTAAAATTTTATCAGCTACCAGCGTTCATTTTCGCTGGCTAGGTTAGCTGATAAAATGGAAAGAAAACGTTATGAAAATTCAGTTAAAAATAGCGGCTCCCGCCCATAACCCCGGAACCGTTGAGAATTCGAGAATTTAGTACTTAACATTTTTGGTAGAAAATATTGCGGTCTTTCTAATGAGACCGGTCCCGTGGAAATTCGAACAGGATCCACGGTCTTATTGATAAATGACCATATACAGATAGCAGATAAAACACATTTAATTAAATAATTTAACGGATAGTTTTTACAAAAATATCCAAACAGTCCCATTAGATTCCCCGAAACTCGCGCTTTCATTTGAGCCCGAACCGGACCCGCTGTGCTCACGTTTGGGTACAATTTCCCGCGAAAATCGCAGAAATTATTTCCCGATGGGCGTGTGAGCCTTCATTAGATTCCTCTTAATGAGCGCGGCACAAAAATGGTCCTCTCTCCCCACAGATGGCAACCCGAACCCGCGGGAGCCACATAAAACACTTTAATTATTTATGAAATTTCAGATGGAATCGCCCGGGAGCCCACCTTCCCCTTTTATTGTCCGAAGATAGACCTGTTATATATCATATTGTTCGGACGGACACACTGAGTCCGAATCCGAACTTCTTTTGGCACTTCGGCCATCAAAGAGGGAATGAGACCCTCTTTTCGTACCAGCCGCCTTCGTTTGTTTACTTAAGAGCGTCTCCTCTAACCCCGATCCCAAATAGATACGTCTATAAATTAATATATAACTTTATATGGAATAACTACAAAAGTTAAGTAAGAGTTTTATATGAAGTATTAAAGCTTTATATCACTGGATGCACCACTGTCCTTTGAGCAAACAAGCTTCAATTAAGCATCAACCCCATATTATATTAAAGCAATTTGGTCTGAAATGTCGGTAGCTTGATGTAGACGTTTGGCTTTGTGCAAATATGCGCCATAAACACCGTTAGCAGCTTGTGTGCTTCTTAAGTCAACAACTCTGAAGTGGAATCGCAAGCTTGTACGAACTTTATATAAATTTTATATAAAGTTGATGTTAGGTGACTTTTCTTATCTGCAGCTTCATATAAACGTTGTATCAAATAGCAGCACAACCACCGATGTTTGGCCTTTGAGTAAATAAACTTGATAGTTGATGAATAAAGCTTGTATTAAAACGGTCGGAGTGCCCGGGTTCTTAAGCAAATATTTTCGTCGTATACAGCCGGTCTATATTAAAGTTGGAGAAATTTACATAAAGTTTTTTACTAAGTCTCTGGAGTATTTTATTAGTCGTTTATCTGAAGTTAATATTAGCTTTAGCACGTGCAGTACCACCGAATATCAAGCTCTTGAGTCAATAAGTTTGACCCTTCAAATTTACATGAAGCTAGTAGCTTGAATATACCGTTTATTAGAAGTTTCTAGAAGGCTTGAACTTATAATTTGAAGTTTTATAGTTTTATTGTAATAAATCATATTAAATAAATAAAATTTCATATAAAACGGACCGAAATTTATCGAAATTCGGACCGATAAGAAAGTTTACTTTTCGGGTCCCAAAAGTGCTGACCAAGCACTTTTAGCAACCCCATAAATCAAATTCAAAATTTCGAAAATGGCAGTATTTAAGCAGTGCTGCACGAACTTTGCAGCGTTCAGTCTGACTTCGGCAGCGCAGAGTTCGCTCGGTTTGTAGACCGGCTCTGTCGCTTTTCTGCACTTATAGCCTTATTTTCTCGACTGTTTCTTACTTTATGGCTTTCTGAATTGGTTTTGCGAGTGGACGGAGGAGCGATGGACGTCGACCAATAGGATTCGAATTTTTAAGTGTGGACAGGGAAGCGGAGTAGTGTAGTTGAGTACAATTAATGTTAGGTTAGAGAAGCCCGAAGCGTGATAGCCAGCCAATAGGATGGGATACCGTTTTGATAAGCACCATAATGTTAGCATCACATATAATGTTCAGCCTCCCCTGTCCATACTTTTGTTTACATGATAGCCCTGCCCATCCTAGCTTGTTCCGCAGACCTTCAGCTGTAGTAAGCCACTCTCACAATTTGGTTAGCAAGTCGAAGTCATACCGAATCTCCCTCGGTCAATGAGTTAAGGCACTCGCGTAAAGACATGTTTCCCTGAGTTGAAAATCCGCTCCCGAATACAACTTTAAAATTCAACAATGTCGAGTCAGAATCCCAAGCCCGGCGACGCAACAGAGGCTCGCCTTGACCTAAAATTTAAATCGTTTATAATTCAAAATTCCTTTCAAGAATTTTGACGATTTTTATTATACCAATGGAAGAACGTTAGGCCTTTAATCCACGCTACTAAGCCCGGCAAAGCCGTGGCCCGTTCCGAAGTCATTTGTAAAGAAATCATGGACCCGAGCAACGCAAAAGTCGCTCCGAGTCGACACGAATTTCGTAGATTTTCCTACTTTCGTGAGTACGTTTCAGTCTTGTTTTTGCACAAGTTTCACAGAGAAAGAATGACAAATCATCGTGACGTTGCAAATTATTGGTCTTCCTCAGTCCCTATCGAGTAAGACTAAAAATCTAAGTTGAAATTTAGGGAATCGAGCAATCTGAGGATGCCAACCGAGCGAAATTCAGTTAATAAATTTGTTACGGTTGTACCGACAACCGGAACGACCACTTGCTGGTGCGTTTCGTCAAGTAAGAACCGCAAGGAACACTAATTGAATTTTAATCCCCGCCCTATACCCTGAAGTTAGCATGAAGTTTGTACAATGATAACGTATAGCCACCTAATTGGCATCAATAAATTGCACTCATAGACTTTGTTGGTTGTATCGTGGATCAGAGAGGTACCCGAATCTGTCCCACACCCTTCACTCGTACAGTTACGTAGTAGCAACACTGAGCGATCCGATGTTTGGAGAACAATTTCCGCGTCAAGAAACTTGAGTTAAGACATCCGATTAGTTAGGGAAATTAACTAAGCGAGCTAAGTCCGTCTGAACTTATAGAATTTAGGAATAGTCCAACGTAGGGAACCTGTCATATGACGAAGCCATAAATTTACTAAACGTTTGTTGATCCGTACAAGCATACTGACGAATTAGCTCGAACTTTCGTCCCCAATTGCACGACATAATTGGCATACAATGCACTTGCAAACTATTAAACCTGCATCCAGTTTTAGAGCAGTTACCACCGAACATCGAATTATACACACTCATATTAGCAGTGGACGTTGAAGGCTAAGGCAACGTCTTCAACCCTTTTGTGAGATTAGCAAAAGTCCATTTGGAGCTCTTCAATAGGCTAGCCAAGTGTACGAATTGTCTGAATCCAGTATAACCCAATCGTCTCGCATTAGGACGCGAAATACCCTAATTTGTTTCTCCTGAATTCAGATTTTAGGGATTCTTTTCTTTACCGCTCGTGGTATCGCCGTACTTTTTGACAAGAATATAAAGTATTGTTCTGCTGAGCCAAGCATGAACGGAGGCCCTAAGTGGACCCCGATTCACAGTTAAAACTACTGATTAAGCACTTTTCCCTGGATCCGGCTCGATCCAGCGCCTTCTAAAAATGTCAAAATTCGGCAGTCAAACCAAAATATAAAAATGCCTAGTGTTGATAAAGTACAGTTAATGTACAAAACACCAGGGAATAACCGGAACCGGAACCAGCAACCGGAACCGTCCATTTAAACCGGATCCGGAACCTGGTCTTCGAAATTTATATATAGTAAAACAGATGATGGAAGAAATGAAGGTATAGTGGATTTAAAATGCATTAAAAATAACTTTTACATTAAATTTAATGTATTGCGATAGTATTATTGCCTTTCTGAAACTTTAAACAGAATGAGGAAGCTAATAATGTTTATTTATCGATCAAATATGTCGGTTTTTGGACATTCAGAGCAAAAAATGTCTTCCACTATACACCATCGCGTATACTGCGTCAAATCGAATGTGCTTACAAAGCTTGGAGCGTAGAATACATACTTTCGCTCTGTCTCCAGTCGCCTCCCTTTACTACTCATACGTTTGTTGCATGTTCTTCTGTAGAAAACTTAAAATTATTCGTTTACATGATTCTAAGATAAAATAATAGATAGAAGGTAATTTTCTGATCAGTGGTCAGAGACACTGTTTAGGCTAGCGTTGGACAAACAGTGCTCGTCAGTTAGATGATAATGATGATAACTTTCTAATCAGAATGCTATAAATGAGACACACTGTCATGCTGCTCGCACAGTTTCAATAAATACAGTTCATTGCCAAGGAAGCAGTTTCTGCTTGCGTTGCAGATAACGTTACTTCAATTTCACCTGATTTACAAAGCGTAAAGCGCACCGGCTGGTGCTTGACGCACTTTATGTTAGCCAAGCATAGGCTAAGTACTTCCACGTAAACCATACTCTGCTACCGAGCTGGACCGGTATAATTCGAACGTACCCCGCAGACTTCTGAATGTGTGAAATAGCTGCTACAAGCATCGACCTGGCTTTGATTTAACAAACTCCTGTAGGTTATTATGAAAAATTCCTGTTCGAATTATGTGCCCTACTTACGTTTCACACGGCAAATTGGTTAGTTAATCTTTTCTTTTGCTTGGTTGTATTGGTGCTTGATCATTGTATAATATATATTACATATGTTTGGATTACAGGATGAAGCAAAAAACGTGGAAAATTTAAACAAAATTTTTAAACCGGAATTCCGGTTCCGGTATGGTTTTTGCCCTTTGCCGGAACCGCAACCGGAACACGATTTTCGCCGCAACCGGAATTCCGGTTACTCCCTGCAAAACACATAATATTTTAGCTATAATTTTGTATTAAGGAAATCTTGAAAAGTTAGAAAATTCGGTCCCAACCTAAATTTACCGGGACCCATGAACTGCCCAGAAGATAATTTACCCGGCCTACTAGTTCGTGCCGCTATTTGTACCAGCTGTGAGAGTTCTATAAGAAAGGCGATGACTCCGTATCCACTTGTCACCCCGTCCCTCTTCTTGTTAGCTTACCGTACTATTGACATCGTATCTATTGTATTATCCCGTACAATACACTCATGTCCATATATAATTTTGTATTATCAATAAACACTAAATCAAATTCAATGTGTCCCATCGTTTTATTGACCCCAACAACGATAGGTAACAAAAGTGGTTTGAAATTCGTCACCCCTATCGACGACCCACGTTCAGGTTTAAACACGATTTGAAGACGCAAACCTTAGCGTGACTCGTCGATTTCGATATTTATGCCATTAGTGAGTGGGTACGACTCGTGCGACTTAGAAAATATATGAGGAAAAAGATTTCGCTCAAAGTACAAAATTTTCCCTCAGCGCTCGAAATAAGAAATCACACACGAATCCGACGTTAAACGTCTAGGGATTTGTCGGACTCAAGTAGGGGCCACTGGCTAAACGAATTATAGAGCGTTCAGGAAAGTAGCATTTCAACCCATATGAAAACTTCGACACACTTGCAGTTGAACGATGATAGGGAATAGAGGTCTGGTCTCCTGGGACTGATCCGAAACTAGAAAGCTGAACCCATTAGATCCGCAATCGAGGTTACGATAGCCCGGGTCGTATGGGCATTACGTTGTGGAAGTGCGTAATGCAGCAGCGTCACGTCGATACGATACACAAGCAATAAACAAATGACCAAACATATGAAAACTCAAACTTTTCGGAAATCAGGTTCGTCGATCGTAAAACCTTGAAACCACATGAAAAGATATAAATGAAGTTGGATTCTAAATAGCAAAACCATGGTACTCAGGGTCGATGATACCCTAATATACTCTCGTTGTACTGTAAAAACACGCAACAACATGAAGAAGTGTGAAAAATCGCTATTTCTGGCAAAGGGTCGACGGGCCATATTTGGTCACACAGCGGCCCAGGGACCGGTCCTGCAAAAAGTCGTGGTAAGTAAAGTTGCAGCTCTCGAGCTGATTGTGTGCGCAGCTATTGGTTCTTCGATGCGAAGGCTGAGTCGCGAGACATGGGTTGCGAAAGACTGGACTGGTATGGCCAGATTTGGCGAAAAACCCTTAAAAACTGTTTTTTTGTCATTTTGACTCCGAATATAGGGTCAGATCTGTTCGCGTTGAACTAAAGGCATATCCTCATCACTTTTGTAATCGAACATAAAAATTAATCGAAATCAATGCAAAGTTATGCGTACATAAACAGACAAAAACTAAATTTTCATGATTTCCTCAGTGTCCTCAGCGGAAATGACACATTGCCAGGTTACTGTAAACGAACAAAAATTACTGGACTCAGAACGAAATACATAAGCGCAAAAAACAAATTTTCAAAGAAATGCAGCTCAAGTAAGTTTTAGCAACTTCCCAAATGCAAAATCTGTATGTATCTAGCAATAATTTATCCTCAGTGGTACCGACTTGTTCGCCCGGCATAGACAAACAACATATAATATTTAGAAAAATGTTCTGCAAAAAACACTGTTCCGATAGTTTCAGTCATAATCAACACTTACAACGGACAGAAATACAAGGAAATCTTTCACGAAAAATAATTAGAAGTTTGTATCTGGCCACAGCCGTCCGAAAAGTGGGGGGATTCGAGGGCCTCCATGTTCATTATCGGGGAAATATATTTTGCTTAAAAACTAAATATTTCCATATTTTCATGTAGTTTTACTGCCGTACATGCATGTAAGTTATAAACTGCCGTTTTGGCAAATAGAAATAGTGGTACTAATAAATGTTTAAAAAATATTTTGCATACAAAAAAACATAAATTTTCAGACATAAAAATTTTTTGGAATTAGTTGAATATGGACGGTTCCGGCCTTATATGGAGGACGGACGTGGTGGAAAATCTCACAAACAAGAGGGGGAGGGTGTCCCCCTCTCCCGCACAGTGGACAGGCCAGTGTAGTCCAACTGCTATTCGCGAATGATTTGATTTCATTTCTGTTAGTAACTACTATTGAAATAGCAAGCAATAACAATCTATGGCACGTACGCTTAGCTGTATTTTTGGACTGATCTAACCAAGTATTTCCAACAAAACTGGTAGCTCTAAATCATAATCAGTAAAACCCGATACTTACCTTTGAGACATTACCGGGTCCATCAGGCATCACGACCCAAGGCACAACGGTCTTCGTATCGGCAATATGATAAACGACACCGGTTCGATCGTCGACGCTTAGGAGTCGTCCGTCGAACGCAGTCAAATCAGACAACTCCATCGAGCGTCCACCTTGAGCAAGTGTCGATTTGATTGTGTGCGGATCGCCAGCATCCCATCGGATTGCGATCCGAGCATGGTCGTGTGAAATGTCGAGATAGCCGAAGCGTAAATAGCTAAAATTTGTCAACAGAATAATTATAAGAAAGATGGCTAATACAGTTAACTACGGCAAATGATGAAAGTAAATCTTTTACGAACGGTTAGCCATAATTATATTCGTTGAAAACTGTGGACATAATCGTTCCCCAGCAGTATTTGTATAAGATTATAGTTTTATATTTCTAAGCATGGCTGCAAACCGTACTGCTGCAATACTTTATTTATACTAACAACTAGTAGCTTGTCTTATCGCCAAAGAGGAGAATTCTGAGTGTTGTGCTCGCTATTTTCAAGTACATTACAAAATGAGACCAAAAGCACCTATAACATCGAGCGGTTAAAGAGATATTGCCATTTTCATGTATTTTGGATCCCACGGGCCCACCGAAAACCCTTTTTTGACACAACCTTGTAGTGTAAATAATGAATAACACAACAGCAGCACACTATTTGCAGCTACATAGATCATGAATTATTATCTACAAAATGAGGCCAAAAACCTATATAACTCGAGTCGTTGAAGAGATATTATCATTCTCGCGTATTTCGACCGCATGGGGTCCCATTGAATAAACTTTTTAGACCCAATCCTGCAGCAAAATAAGACAACAGCAGCACACTGCAGTTATATTGAAGATGAACATCTCTACAGAATGACACTCTATATAGCTCGAGCGGGTGTGGAAATATTATTTTCGTGTGTTTCGGGTTTCATGTGCCCATTTTGGAACCCGTTTTGATACAAGTCCTGCATTCTAAGAAAACCGCGTAGCAAAGCACTATATACTTCAATAATGAGCTATCACACGAGTCGATGCGCCCTGCCAAAATTGAGTTATGAGTGCCACCCAATAAAACCCCAGATAACAGACACCGTCGAAACTTACAACTCTGGCCAGTGAGAATTCTTCACTTCGCCCGCTTCACTCACTCACAATTCAATTACGTTACTTAAGAGCATAGTAAGGTATCGTTTCTTGGATAGCAATTTTCGCTGACCTTCACTGTTGCAAATTAAATTGCAAATTGAGCTTCACTGTTGCAAATTAAATTGCAAATTGACCTTCACTGTTGCAAATACACTGTTTAAAATTTATAGATTCAACCACAGAATATTTATGTGGCCGAGTTGGAAAAGACTAAAATTTTCACGCCAATAGCCCGGGTTCAAAACCGGGTTATAAGATGTCTTTGTTCTAAGGTCTTTGCTTAACAAGTCGTTCCTTTACTAACCTAAAATAGCTAAGACAGTAAAATTTTATAACCCTTTACCCCTAAAACACCTACCTTTAGAAAAGGATCATCGCAACGACACAAAGTGAGAACACAGTATATACATTCAATACTGATTAATTTGTACTTTTAATGCGCTGATATTATAGAAATCGGCACAAGTAAAATGTGTTTCAATACTTCAAACTAAAGCCATATTAAAGCCTCTCCAGCCGCATAAACCCTTTGTGTAGGTATAGAATATATTTAGTGGTCTCCGGCATACCGAGGATGTTGCTTAAATGGGCTTCGCTATTCTTTGACCATCGCAAATGGCCCATCGACTGAACCCAAATGAAAGTTCAGATTGTTTCTGATTTTAGGCTCACCTTATGACTTTACCAGAAATTGTTTCGAAACGTCGAATTTACTGGATTGTCAAAATAAAAAAGCTAGTGTTATGGATAACACAGTTCGTGGATTGCTAGAAATATACTTTACATAAATAGACAGTTAAATACAGGAGAGACATCAAATGCTCAGTGCCCATTATGGAGTCGGCGCTACGGTGAAAACAGAGTACAAATTTGACGTGATTTGCTCCTTCGGAGTTTCGTTCTCGAAAAAATTCTAGGCGGGCTCTCGGGGCTTGAGCCGACCCCGAGGTCGGGTGTCGACGAATCCGTTTGGGGTTTATTACCGAAAAATAGTCCGCGTCCTTGGGTGCAATCACATTATGCGTCAGCAAACTTAACCCACGCACATCAATAATCCTATTTTGTTATTTGGTTAAAAATTTGTTGCTGAACATTTTTGGTGAACAGTAATCGGCGAAAAACTGTTCGCGAACACGCAGCTCTGCGATAGAAATCCGGCAACTTTGTGTTAAAATTCAAAGAAAATTACCGATGTTTTTGCTAACGAAAATCTGCCGGATTTGGATGCGCTGGCTGTTCGCGAACACTGTAACCTAAACACATGAACGATTAATTTATGACGTCATTATTATGTTAAATTTGTTCGCGAACACAGACGAATACAAATCAAAAGCTGGTAGGGATCAGATAACAGTTTTCACTGCAAATTCAAAGTCGTCAAAATTCTGTTTGAGCGCAAGGTGTAATTTCTGGTACTTGTTTCTGATTTGGCCAATTTTCTGTTATCGAAAAACCGATGAAATTTCCGCATTTTTTTCGTAACAACGGATTTCGATTCGTTATCGGCTGTCACACAATAGGATAACCGATGGACGCAGGTAAAGTTTACTCTCGCATTATATATTATTAACTTAAACTTTGTAGCTAAAACGTATTGCTTTTTAATAAATATACTTAGGTAAAATTGTGATACCTTCAAAAACTGGTATATATAGAAGTTTTAGGCATATTGTTGGAAGTGCTGTGACCCATATATAGCTTAGATTATAAAATCAGAGGCGTTATTAAATATCTGATCGGACACAACACTCACCAAATTCTTCAAACCAGCCGTGGCCATCAAATACAATATCCCTATTGACTCCCGATTTTTAACTACAGACATATAGCTTTCGATGACCCTAGGGTCATATTATCAGTGGTAAATTAGATATTATACATAATTCTAAATTAAGAAAACTTTTTGACATGGGACCTAAATTTAGGTTAATGGACAAATTTGTATCAGACAACTTTATCTCATCTTTTAAAACACAAGTCGTTATTGCACCGAATTTAAAAAATAGAACAAAAAATTCTAGATAATTGCATAGATGAAGGGATATATTACTAATACAACTTTCTAAAAGCAAACTAAAAAAATTAAACATAACCGTTGGGATAATATACAATTTACTCTAGTAAAATCATGATAGAATGTCTTCAGGACCTCAAATCCAAATTCATTATTACCACCACCGACAAAACAAGTCAAAATTATGCGTTTATCTGCAAAAACATTAATGTAGAACAAGTATTCAGAGAACAGGATATTACAGTTAATAATATCAGATTATATGGAAAATCTAAAATGAGTATAGAAGAAGCCAACGATTTTCTATGTAAACTAGCCGAAAAGTTATCACTGTTGCCTCATCATGACACGGACTTCTTTTTGTTCAAATAATCCCTAAATTTCACAAAACTCTGATTCTATTATAATGTATCATTTGCAGCAAAAAAGGCAAAACCAAACATATTTCTTTAACTTTAGGAAAGGCTTTATTACTTATACAATCTAAAACAGCTAGTTATTGTAAGTCAATAGGTAAATATACAGCTATCAATCCCTTTTGGATATCGATAGTAACAAAACGAACGTCAAAACGGTTACAGAACTCAGCAAGTTTCGGAAATGCTATACCATTAAAACTTACGACTTTACTACCATGTACACTACAGTGAAACATAGTGAGATTATTGATAATTTAGAACAGTTACTAGACGTAATTTTTAAAAACAACAATAAAATGATATGTGTCTTCTTTAAAAAGCCTCTGGACATATAACAAAACGACGCACCCGGATCAACATTATTTAACTAAAAATTACATTATTAAACTTCTCAAACCACTTGTGTTTAATATGTTACTTACATTCGGCAACTGTGTCTTCAAACAAACCATTGGTATACGGGGACTGATGCAGCTCTTTCTGTTAGTAATTTACATTTCCATAACTACGAACGTAATTATGTATGTAAGAATATCAAATACCCCATGAACATTTGTAATTCCTTGATATTCGCTTTTAGATACATAGACGACCTCACAGTTATTAATGATTTCGATAAACTTGACAGGTTATACAAAGTTATTTACCTGGAATCCATGTGTCTATGCAAAGTTAACAACTTCAAATGGCTAATGTTTTGGATCTTAACATTAAATTTGGTACGGGTAAAGCTGATATTACTCTTTACGACAAAATAAACGATTTCGATTATAAAACATTTAGCTTGCTACATTACTGTAACAAAATTTCACGTTAAGTTTTTAGAGGAATTATACACAGTCAAATTGTCAGATATGCAAACATTAAGACGACTTTTATAAACTTTCAATCAGACTATAACAGTCTGCTTAAAGTACTCATAAATAGAGGGTAACCACAAAGGCTTTTCTATAACATTTTTAAAACTTTTTGCAATATCAGCAATCTTAAACTATATAATTTTTAAGGCTACAAACCAAATAAATACTTGTCTCAGAGGGTTGTTTTTTGTTTTTGTTTGTTGGTTTTGTGGGTTGTGGGGGGGGGGTGTGGGTGGGGCGGGGTTGGTTGGTGTGTTGGTGGTTGGCTGCGGGGTGTTGTTCTGTTGGTTTGGGTGGGGGGGGGTGTTGTGGTTTGGTTTTGTGTGTGGGTTTGTCGGCTTTTAGAGAAGCTCTTCGTTATTTAACAAAAAATTAAATATTTAAATGTCCAAAACATTGGAGTTCTTAGGTTCCTAAACTATTGGTGGCTAAACATATTGGTATTAGTGGTATTCTGCGACATATGTTTAAACCAATCGGGTAAAGTTTGCGGAGACGAAAGATTTTAGTTATTTTCGGCATATTTGTATTAGCTACATTCTACGAAATGGGTTAAAACCGTATCTGCTTATCTGCGCAATTAATAATGAAAATGATTTTTCCTGATGTCCGTTAGTTTATTAAGTCAACGTCAGTAATTACTTATTCTTTTTATACATACCTTTTACTGGTCAGTCTCTTGCAACACTTACACCATGGACAACACACACTTCGAGACGATTTTAGCGGCCAAAATGACGTTATCGGGAATGATGATAGCTGATACGATTACACCTAAAGGACAGTCACTTTTGCAACAGTTACACAAGGAACAACAGGAACTTCGACGGTTTTAGCAACCAAGCTAAAATCATATATCAGCAATGATGATAACATTAATACGATTACACCTAAAACAGTAACTCTTGCAACACTTACACAATGTACAACACGAACTTTGACTGTTTTAGCGATCAAAATGAATATATCAGGAATGATAATAATAACGTTAATAAGATTACGCGAAAAAGGTATTTTAATAATAATTATTAATTTAATATTGTAATGTATTGTGCTGGACCTTTGTATGATCAGTGCATTGATTATTGATACGTCATATCATACAAGCATTGTCATCATTCGACCTATGGATCGGTTCGTGTGATATTGTTTTTCGGGTAAGTTTATCTTCAAAAACCGGTGTAGAGGTTTTAGGCATATTGTCGGAAGTGTTGCTTGAACCACAAGAGAATCTTTCAAATGTGCTCGATTCCAGCGTAAAATGTCGGTAACAATACGTAGTAGATCTGAAGCCATTTCTTTACGAATAAATGCAACAACGACTAGTGCTGCCTGTGATCTAGTTTTGATACAATGCATTGCGGAGACGTCTGATTCGATTATCTATCGCTCCATAGCATCGGCAGCTATTGTACTTAGAACGATCAATACTTTCGCTTTCATTCGATCTTTGGTTTCAATGTTACCACTGCCACGAATTTGATACTAGAAAGTTTAAATATAACAAATTTTAAGTAATTTAACCCAATTTTAATAAATTTTATCATATACACTAGAATAAATGACCACGACTGGCCCATAGATTGCTGACGGATAGCATCGCTGTGATTACAGGCTAATCATACGTATAAGATCGAAAGAATTATAAAATGTGTAAACGTCAACAAAGCCCCGAACTATGTTAGATGTAGGTGAGTAGAATCGTGTGAACAATGCATCTACTTAGTAATTTCCATTAAATTAAATGTGTAACGAAAACAGTTTACTTGTGCTAAATTTTGATTTGACTTAGCACTAGACAATTCGGGCATGTAAAATTATTAATTAACCTAATCTGATTATGTACGAAAGTATCAGGCTTAATCAATATAAGTATGAGGATAATTTAACATTAATGCCCGTAGCATATCGCGTATAATTTTATATTATAACCAAGTAAAGCGGTAGGCGTAACGACGAGTTTTAAATATATACATAACTGCAGAGTTATGAATGAATCAACATAGCCTTTCCAAAAACTTCGTTATGGCTACTATAACACTTGCGTACTATACTAAACGTTTTCTAAGGACATAAGGCATAATGAAATCAACGAGTGCTATAATGGAAATACTATAACTGTAAAAAATAGAAAAACAACCGAGAAGAAATGTTAGATATCCATTAATTCAGGGAAAGCATAACCAGTTAACAAATAGTTGTATCCATAACGGCTGTTGAAACATGATGAGGTTTAAGAATTACCTTAAATAACAAGGAATTCGGACTGGAATATTATACCCACTTCCAAAGAAGTGGTCAAAATCTGAAGTGTATAATTTACTGGTGATATTTGAAGTGTATATTTTACGAACACTTACTAGTACTAAGGTAAAAAAATTAGTATTTAAGATGCAGGTGATAAACTGCGGTAGCCCGTCCCAAAGTACTTACTAGTACCAAGGTTAAAATGATTAAAAGGGATATGAGAATAAAGGTGATATCAGGCGGAAAAACCGCACCTATGTATCTAATAATACAGCGGTCAATATTTGTGACCAATACTCGGTTGGGACAAGGTCAACGATTGAACCAACAAACCGAAGGATGTGGTCAACGGTGTAGGTAGATAATATATGCATCTATTACAAATTTACCTCTCGATTGTTTATCAGAATGTTCGACGATCTAGCATGTTGAGCTTCGCTAAGTGCAAACTTGTACATGTGGTCGGCTAAATCTTCGAGTTTCTATACGATCTTCGGGTTCCGAAAGTCGTTTTTCAATACCGTAAAGGATAACTTTGTGGAAATAATTAGCATCGTTATGATCACTGGAGGAGCTGTCATGATCAGTGCGTTGATTATTGATACGTGATACCTTACGAGCATTGTCATCATTCGGTTCGTGTGAAATTCTTATTCGAATAAGTCTTCAAAAACGGGTGTAGAGGTTTTAGGCATATTGCATATTATCGAAAGTGTTGCTTGAGCCATAAGAGAATCTTTCAAATGTGCTTGATTCCAGCGTAACATCTCGTGGAACAATACTTAGTGCGTCTGAAGCCATTTCTTTATGAATAAACACAATATCTACCGGTGCTGCCTGCGATCTAGTTGTGATACGATGTATTGCGGAGACGTCTGATTCGATTATCTATCGATCCGTAGCAGCGGCATCTATTGCACGCAGAATGTTCAATACTTTCGCTTTCAATCGATCTTACGTTTCAATGTTATCACTGTCACTAATTTGATACTAGAAAGTTTAAATATAACAAATTTTAAGTAATTTAACCCCATTTTAATAAATTTCATCATATACACTAGAATAAATGACGACGAGTGGCCCATAGATTGCTGACGGATAGCGTCGATGTGATTACAGGCTAATCATACGTATAACACCGAAATTATAAAATGTGTAAACGTCAACCAGTATCTATGGAAAACTGTAGAAACTGGCCTTCATTTAAAATGATTATCTTATCGATTTGAGCCCCGAACTATGTCTGATGTAGGTGAGTAGAACCATGTGAACAATTATACATCTAGGTGAATTATTTACTTAGTAATTTTCATTAAATTAAATGTGTAATGAAGACAGTTTACTAGGACTAAATTTTGATTGATTTAGCACAAGACCATTCGGGCAGGTAAAATTATTAACCTAATCTGTTTTTGTGCGAAGTAGCAGGTTTAATCAATATAAGTCCAAGGATGATTTAACGTTAATGCCCATAGCATATCGCGTATAATTTTATATTATAACCTGGTAAAGCGGTAGGGGTAACGACTAGTTTTAAATATATACATAACTGCAGAGTTATGAATGAATCAACATAGCCTTTCCAAAAAAATTCGTAATGACTACTATAACACTTGTGTACTATACTAAACGTTTTCTAAGGACATAAGGCATGTAGAGTCGGAATTAATTAAATCAGCGAGTGCTTTAATGGACATTCTATAACAGTAAAAATTAGAAAATCAACCGAAAAGATATATTAGTTACCCATTAATTGCAAAAGCAAAACCAGGTAACAAAATAGTTGTATCCCTAAAGGCTGTGGAAACATGATGATACTTAAGAATTACCTTAACTAACAAGGAATTCCGACTGGAATATTATATCCACTTCCAAAGAAGTAGCCAAAACCAATAGCAAATAGTACAGAGGTCAAGAGTTGTGACTAATACCCGGTTGGGGCAAGATCAGCGATTGAACCCACAAACCAGAAAGATGTGGTCAACGGTGTAAGTAGATAATATATACATATACTACAAAGTTACCATTAGATTGTGTGTTAGAATGTTTGACGATTTAGTATATTGAGCTTCGCTATGTGCATACTTGTACATGTGGTCGGCTAAATCGTCGACACTTTCTATAAGATGTTCGAGTTCCGAAAGTCGTTTTTCAATACCGTAAAGGATAATTTTGTGGAAATAATTAGCATCGTTATGATCACTGGAGGAGCTGTCATGATCAGTGCGTTGATTATTGATACGTGATACCTTACGAGCATTGTCATCATTCGAGCTATCGATCGGTTCGTGTGAAATTCTTTTTCGGATTAATTTGTTCGATCTAACGTTTGTGTTGATATTCACCGGCATATAACAGGTCCGAAGCCAGCTGATTGAATCTTCCTCTGTTTTCGGTTGCGCTATAATCTCATCCATTAGCTCCAACAGTTCAGTTTGTTGATTCTGCATCTCTCTTAGCAACGTCCGGCACGCGCTAATTTGTACCCATGCGGCATCCAACGACAGGAGTGGTTTTGATTCTTCATATGATTACGTAGCTTTATTATCGCTAATCGCTACTTCCAATACCCGTTTTGTCTTTAATTTGCTCGTTGATCCGAAATAGCGTCGCTTGCAACACTTCTCGATCCGACTTGGTCGGCATCCCGCTACCGTTGCCCATCGCATTTGAGTGCGAATTTTTAAGCACACGATAGCTGTGCCCAGCTATGGATTCATATGTCGAGGATGAAACATTAGAAGAAAAATGCCTAACAGCGTTCTCTCCATACTCAGTATCCGCTTCACCGGCGCTACACCTTGTAGTGACAACAGCGTCGCCACCGACTGTGTTGTCATAGCAGAACGGTTTCGCACAATATCTCAACGATGCCGCTTTTGGCTTACCTGCACCGCTGCTGGAGTTTCTAAATGGCGAAGGCATTGCCCGGCTAAGTTCACATTTGCTGGTGCCACACCAGACTTTTCCACCAACGTGCCAACTACTAGCGTTGAGTAAGAGAATTTAGCTCGGTATTAGTAATTTCCAGAATATCTAGCATTTATTATTAAACTATACGTAGTTGAACTGAATGCAATTGGGTTAAAACAGCTATTGCGTTGCATACTTAGCATTGCAGTAAGCACAATAGAATAACAGTATATTGGATACCTACGAGCTACAATCTACCATATATTTAGCTAAATCGAATTACAAAACAAGTGAGTTGAGTTAATAACATGTTAGTTGAAATCCCGGGGGGGCAATCTTGGGCGTGGGCACTTGTTTAGGGGTCGTCATGGAGGGTTAGGGGGTCGGTCGCCTCTCCTGAATAACCCGATACAGTACAGTGTTGCGGATCTTTTCAGTTCCCCCACACTGATGGTACAATAAATACAGCATTGATTTTGATACCATTCGACTAAGCTCATCAAGGCGGTGTCAGTGTTTATGCTGACAAACATAGGCATTACAGAGATGATTTCTAAATATAAATTATCGTGTCATCACGATGTTCCTTACTAAAGGTACGTACGTTTGCGGTCGGGCTTGTCAAGAGCAGAGAATTTTGAAGCTACAGTTATAACTGTGTTTTGAACCAGAAACAGAAAATAAAATAAGCTATTACTTAAGATACGCTTTACAACACAAAAATGGATTACCACCTACCTAAACCATGTATTTTTAGCACTTTCCGATTTTGAATTCCAGTCAAGATCGGTTATAATTACGATTCGATACGAAATACCATCGGATGTATGACCAGGTGGACTTAGCGGGTACGTTGCGTTATACGACGGGAGATCACCACTGAAAGCGTTAAAGAATACAATTATTTTTTTATAAAAAAAAGGAAACCACAAAATTTATATAGAACGTTCGCTACATACGAATAGATATAAATTACTTATACTTTTTTTAGCCATAATGTAGTTGGTGAAAATATTTTATTATTAAAACACTCTAAAATAAAATTAAATCGCACGCGAAAACTTGGCGAACAGCTCGTTCGCAAAAATATCGCTAACTAGTCGGTAGTGGAACTACGTAATTTGTGAGCGGAGCTTGGGCTGTGGCATTACGAACGTAATCAATTTTATGTTCTTCAAATAACTACATTGCATAGGGCTTTATCATTGCTAAAAATATTATATTTGAATTCTTCGACCCATAAAACCCTATAATGGTTTGATCGAAACGATTCTATTTCAATAAATAACACAAATATTGCAAAATTCTTTATTTTAGCTGCATAAGCTTAACTAATTAGCTAATTACTAATTAACCACTCAAAATTTTTTAATCCCAAATATCAGGTGCACACTCTGACATGATAGGCTTTCAAACAAAAAAGTTTTTTTAAAATCGGTTCAGTGGTTCTTGAGATCAGTCGGACCGAACGAACAAACGAACGGACGGACATCGACTTTTTACTCCCAGACAGAAAATAAATAACTTTTCGCTCGGCTTCGCCTCGCTCCGCTCGGCATCGCCTCGCTCCGCTCAATAACACCTATTAAAACAAATGAATCGTTTTTTGTAACTGATTAGCAAAGTATTGGCTTCTAATTTTCTTCGTAATTGTAAATCTCAACATTACAGAATGTCTTCTTATTCTTCACACTTAACCGCATCAAATACGCATTATTTGGCATTATTGCTGTCGTTTCCTTTGCTTATCAAACGTTACAAACACTCGCCTTAAGTTGATTTTCTCAAATTAATTGTAGACTTTTTATTTACGAAATGTGGAACCATAGTCTTGTCTACAAGTTAAATTTAAATTCCTTTTCGTGCTGCGATGTTCGTATGTGTTTATTTCGATAGGTCTAAACCGACGTACACACTTGCAAAATTTAAATATTCTTCTTCCAATTTAAATTTAATTCTTCCACACCTTCCGTAGCAACTGATCTTTAAGGAAATTCCATAGCCTATTTAAATCGTGTTATGTTCATAGATACAAAGAAATCTTTCGCGACCATTTCGCGAACAGTTATTACTCAGTTATACACTGCAGTTTGGTAAACGTTAGCGAATGATTTTTGTTTTTTATTTCTCTTTACACCTCATATACAGTTACAATCAGAATTAAGTGTTTATAAAAACGAACGCAGACGAAACCGAACGAAAACACAATCGATCGAACTTCGTTTAAACGAAATTCGTTAAACTAGACGCGAACTAGCATTTTTGTTAAATTATTTTTTATTTTGACACAATCGAAATTCGTTAAATTAATCGATTTTCGTTTAAACGCAAAAGATCGAAATCGAACGAATGTTCGGTCGATTTTTAAGCACTTAATTGTGATCGTACCTGCAGCGCCTAGGAATAGCAACTTATTGACAACACGACGACCGATTCTTGTACAAAATTTTAACTCAACCTATCGAAGAAACTTGCTTGTTCCCCTTCGGTTAGGGCCAAAATCCGTAGATACACCTCACAAGCAGTTATGTTTTGGCGAAAAATACCATGAATACATTGAGAAACTTATATACCATTATTTTAAAACAAGTTTAATATTATTGTTTTAAACAAATCAATTTTTGATCATGACTCCGCGATCCAATGCGTTCGCATAAAGTCAAACTACTGCTACAGCTAACACAGCGAAAATGACCATTGCTCAAGCGTTCCTTGGATGAACGATGTTGTTGTAGCACTGTTCAGCCGATGATCACTCACTCAGTCAACAGTCACTATTTCTGGCGAGCACCGTAGCTAAACCTACGTATTTAAAAAGATTTTCAAACAATAACCACACAATCTAATCAAATTAACTAACTAACTAACCATGAGTCGAAGCAATTCTGCCGATGCGTTGTAAACGCGACGAGTAATATAACAAAAAGACCAAACAGTCCGAGCATCAGCATGGTCGTTAGTCTTAGTATTGATCTAAAATACAAAAAAATATAAAAATTACCATAAATCAACATAAATTAATATTAAACTCTATTCGCGATTAGGACTAATATATATACCACTTAAAGGTAACTGAATTATCTATTCAACTAAATACCTGTCTCATGGTCAACATTTTTTGGCTGCTTAATC
This sequence comes from Trileptium ribeirensis, assembly GCA_030248225.1. NCBI lineage: Eukaryota > Metazoa > Nematoda > Enoplea > Enoplida > Thoracostomopsidae > Trileptium > Trileptium ribeirensis. Next base: position 66,988 of record JASANE010004448.1, on the reverse strand, counting down.
GTTCACGCTCCACGTAACTGCCGCGTGGATTTTGTACACTAAATACAGGAAAATACATCATGCTCCATATTAAAAACTAGCTTATAGCAAATAAGGATGAAATTATTTATGAACGAAATATGTTCTTCTTTAAGCATGAATTCTAAAACTTTTGATTAGCAGGCCAAAAGAAAGCCGCCAGCGGTTTAAACATGGTTTTGCTCTTTTTATGATTCATTTTCGAAGTATATTTTGGGTTCCTCAGCGCAAAAGCCATTTTTGTTACATAGCTAAGAAGCTGACATAATCCGTATTTTCTTATGATGTTAATTTTTGAGTTAAACATTGGCAGTGGCAGCAATTTTATCATCACAGTAGGTGCATAGCAACGGAAGTCACGGCGGGAGTGTAGCTCGTACCATTGCTAGTGGCCCACCGTGTCGTATGACGGCAAAGCGAACACGTTAATGTACACAAGGTGAGTTTAAACTGTTCCTCAAACATCAACTCCTAGCATCCAAACCCTGATAAAAAATAACAACAACCAAACACAAACATGTTAACGCCAAAACTGATCAAGTGCAAGGCCCAGTCCGTTCCAAATCACAAAACCGATCTTGTGCCTATTATAGGATAATAGATATACAACACGGTAAAAACTATCGCACATATGTACAACCCACGTAGTATACCTATGAACCGCTTGGAATAAAACCACGGTTCAGGAAGGCAAACAACGTGCTCTCACGGAACGTCGGAGGGGCATTGAATTACCCACAGTGTTACGGACAGAAATAAAAGCAAATAATTCGCGAGTCGTGTGCAAAAAAAAAATTCGAAACAAGTAATTTGAACTGTTATTTGTTTGTGCGAACGACTCGCCAGAAATTTGCTTTTATTTTTCTCCGTGAGTGTTGTAGTCCGGGAGCTACCCATGCTTGTTTCAAGGGTTATTATTACACAAAAAATCCCTATAACTCCGAACTTTCCCAATAAGCCAAAATATTCCCCTTACAGCGACACATTCCAAGCGATGTACAATATACACGCCAGATCTGAATGTCAACCCTGTTAGCAGGAGTCATTTGCGGCGGGTAGCACATTAACACAACTATAACTCCCAATATTGGTACTCTCAAAAATACACCCCGAGGGCCTAAATTATGAAACGCCTGTTTTGTTTTGAGCATTTTTTGATAAGAAATACTATCCCAGGACGAAGATTCTACGGCCACAAAAGCCCGACGTAGGCTGTGTCCCCACACCGAAAACCTTTAAACCTGTATTATTGCTGAACATAGAGAAGCTCGTTCTCAGATACACAGCTGGTAACAAGGGGTATCCACTGCTGTTCTTCCTGTTCTACCATCCAATGCGATGGAAAGGAACAGAACTACAAACGGCCTAAAACTGAAAGCGGCCTAATCTGTGTTAGATTCAACACAGACATTCGGCGACCATAGTGCCATTAAACAATTTCCTTATTATCATCGTCCGATCCTCGTCAATTTTCAAAAACTTTGGCGAAAACATTGTGTTATTAATAAATTTTAAAGTAATGTATACGTATATTTAAAGTCTTTAAATATAATGTAGTAATTTAATATAATATAAATATTATTTAATATAATAACAACATAATATAACAACTAGTGATGGGAAGGGATATAATTTATTATATTCGGATATCAAGGTAAAACGTGGCATATGGACACACGTGTCTTAAACCAAAAAAAAAACGCGGGATTGTTCTAAAGCTGCCAATTTGCAAGTTTAGTCCAAATAAATAATTTCAGACAAAATGTGAAAGTTTGTGGCAACTGAAGTTTGATAATTCAATCTTCAAATTTTCAACAAGGTATGAATCGTCTAATAACTGAATTTACGAGATAATATGGTTACGTATATATTTTTTCGATCTAAGACACATTTGAGATTCACTTCCAGTGATAGATTTTGAAATTTTTCCTGCATCGCAAGATATTTTAACTTAAACTGATCAAAATTGAACCATCGTGATCAAAAAAGAAGCTTGGATTCGATAAAAACATATATAACCTTACATGACAGGTTCCTGTTATTTGACAAACTAGGCTATATTACAAGCTGCAACGTCAAAAGTCGAATTCAGCAAAAATCGATTTAAAAAGAAGCAAAATTCAATGAATTTCAAAATATCGCAAATCCGCAAAATGCTATATTCCAACGGGTCTTTCCGTACAACTCGACTAAGTTTAAAAATTGTCCAAAAATTAAAACAACAGCAATTACTTAGTCTAGGTCTGTATGTAAATACATTTTGACCGCAATACAATAAATTCGTTTACAGTGAAAAAACAAGAAGAAAAGCCAGAGATTTATACTGTTTTGACAATGACTGTAATTTTAGTTTTCAATGAACTGGTAAGCCGAGACGTGGAAATGAAATGCCTTCGTATCATTGGCCTAAGGCAAAAAATATATTCACCAAAATTGAATCCCTAAAGCGACAATGTGTGGACACAACGTCAAGACATCTTGGTAGAAATCATATCTGCAAACAATTGATTCTCTCCATACCCGGAATTAAAAGTTTGCAGTGTAGTCGGATATCTTTGCCCGTCACCAATAATTTTAAAATAACCAAGCATTCTATGCAAAAACATAAAATCAAGAACCGGATAAATATGAAACTTATAATCATAACGACTATGGCCGTGTACACATTGCATTCGTTCCGATTCGATTTGCACGCGTGCTGTAAGTACGGTGTTCAGCAACACTGCATCCGATCCGATTCAATCCGACAGAGCATCCGCAATTTTATCAGATCCATATCCAATGATATTTTGTAAAAAAACTACAGTAAGCACATAATGTGGTCCCATTGGATCGGATCGAATGTAATCACAGATCAAACCAAACGCAATGTGACTACAACCTACGTACATTACCCGCCATAACTGATCTGTACTCTCATGTGGGAAAATAAAATATTAGTTTGTTTTTTGTTCGCTGCCTCGTAAGGCTAACAGTCAACAATAATTATTGTGGTGAGTACCGTAAGCATGGAGGTTGAACTTACTTGAACTTAAGTCGTCGTCCTGAGTCATTGATTGCTCAGGCGGTTGACTGCCATATGAATAAGTTGTTTCCATTGGTTCCGATCTGCTGCGAGATCCATCATAATTTGGATGTAGTTGTTGGACCAGTTGACCGCACCATAGGTTTCTTTCAGGAACTCCATGTCTCTTTTGATCATTTTCCACAATGTTAGCTTGGGGCGTTTCTGGCACAGCGCCAATGGGCAGGAACTGGCGTGGTGACCATATTGCGGATAATTCGGTTATCCGGCATTCGGAATAAGTGGCCAGCCCATCGTAGTCTGTTTCGGGTTACCGTTTCTTCAATGCGAGGTTGGTTGTTACATATCATTCGAATATACTCGTTTGTGCGATGCTCGCTAAGTGGGATATGAGTTATTTCGCGCAGGCATCTCATTTGGAAAACTTCCATTAATCGTAGGTCGGATTGTAGTAGGCACCACGATTCTGAGCCGTATAACAGTATCGGCACGATAGCGGACCGAAATACTTTGATTTTGGTAAATAGGGTTACCTGGTTTTGGGACCACAGGCACTTGCGAAAGCGGGCGAAGGCAGACTGCGCGCTGCCGATACGGGCAGCGACATCATCAGTTGCGGCGACAATACGGTTAGAGACAACAGAGCCGAGATATTTGAATTGACGCACCGATTCCAGCGTGGTGTCGTCCACAGTTAGCTGTGGGTCTGGGGAATTGATTGGCAGCACCTTGGTTTTAGCAGAAGATATTTTGAGGCCGACCCGTAGCGCGTTTGCATAGAGCTCATCAAGGAATCGTTGGGCTTCTGCTTCCGTTTCGGCTAAGAACACAATGTCGTCAGCATACGTGAAATTTGTAACAGACAGATTATTTCCAACTTCTACCCCGTTGAAGTTAGCACACGTCTGTCTCATGATCCAGTCCAGCGCGATAACAAACAGGGACGGCGAGAGAATGCAGCCTTGGCGAACTCCGGTGGTAACGTTGAATGGATCTGACATGTCATTATAGACTCGAACTCGACTGTTTGCATGGACGTAGAGGTTTCGTAGTAAGTTCGTAAACTTGAGGGGGATACCCACGTGGTTCAGTATGCGCCATAGCGTTTCCCGGTGAACACTGTCAAAGGCGGCAGCAAAGTCAACGAACACAGCGTACGCTGGTTTGTTATACCTGATACGGCGTTCGATACATTGGCGGAGACCAAAAATTTGATCACTGCATCCCCGACCACTACGAAAACCCGCTTGTGAGTCACTAACGATAGATTCATAGTGGCTATTTATCCGCTGACGAATAATGGAGCACAGGAGCTTCCCGCCAATAGAAAGCATGCTTATTCCACGGTAGTTGGCACAGACTGATTTCTTGCCTTTTTTGTGTATCGGCACAATAACGGCGTCTTTGAAGTCTTGGGGAACTTGTTCCAAGAGTAAGCATGGAGGTTAACGACAAAAATAGAAAACATGGATAGACATGAAACTAACAAGCCAGTAACATGCATTTTTTCGGAGACACCAGTCAAATTTCAAAGGTCAAACCAACCGAATAATGAGCCTGGATACATTTGGACAACAGTAACTCAGGGGCTTAGCTAGGTGTAACTCAGGGGCTTAGCTAGGATTTTTGATTGGAGGGAGCTAAATTTTTTCAAAACCCAAAATCTTTTGCATCAGCTGTCTGCATTGATGTCATGGTGGCAAGCGGTTACCACTATGGCCTCAAGCCAAAAAATATGCACCCTAAAGGCTACACGCACCCACCTCCGGAAAAATTTTAGCAAAAATTGACAAAAACAGGGCGAAAATTGTGGTAAAAATGGCAAAAATAAGGAAAATTAAGAAAAAATTATCGCAAATTGTAATGAGTTCCGGAAAAAATGCACCCATAATCCATCTATAGACGGCGAATAAAACAGCGCGACTATCTTACCGATTCACTCATACTGCGAATTTCTCCGCTCCTCAGTTCTTGACCTAGAGTGCTCCGTTCTGCACATGGACGACGGAGGGGTGGGTGTGCCAGCCCTCATCCCAGGGTGGGTAAGCCAGATACAAACCCCCCTACCAGAAATCTAGATTTGGGCTCCCTATATTTACAAAAGTTAGATAGACGGATAATTCGGGGGGCTAGATGGACATGATACTGTACAGGTCGCCTAGATGGACATCCATTGCAACCCCTCCCCAATTAGTTTAGCCCAGAGATAGTTTCCCATTTACAAGAATGAACCCTAATAGCCTATGTATCTGAATATGGGGAATCTTTGTTAGCCAGGCTTACAGATAAGTATTTCTAAATAATACATACTTTGTAATCGAGTTGGTCTAATTCTAACATACCGCTCAGACTCCTGAATGTGTAAAATGGCTTTTAAAAGCACCGACCTGGCTTTGTTTTGTTAACAACACCCGCAGAGTAAGATAATAAGTTCCTACTGAAATTATGTGCCCTAACGTTTCACACGGCAAATTGCTGAGTTAATCTTTTCTTTTGCCTGGTTGTATTGGTACTTGATCATTGTATACATATATTACATATGTCTGGGCCACAGATGAAGCAAAAATGTGAAAAATTTCGAACAAAACTTTTAAAACGGAATTCTGTTTCCGGTATGGTTTTTGCCTTTTGCCGGAACCGCAACCGGAACACGATTTTTGCCGGAACCGGAATTCCGTATATTCCCTGCCTCCAACCTATTATTCCAAAGGAACCCCCTTCTCCCTTCTTAACATTGCTTATATCTAGGTAGAAAATGCTACATTGTTTCCGCATCCTCACCACATAAATCACATATGTTACTACTAGAGCAACTCTTTAGGAAAAACCAACGTAAGCTGGTCATTGGAGCTAACCGTGAAACGTGCCATGGTAATACCAGTTTCTTCAAAATTGGGCTGTCGGGACATTGAACATTGCTCAATTTCCTCAATAAGACGAAACGGCCCAATCCCAGTTGGGGGGGAAAAATTATTTTACGCTTGCTATAGCACCCACCTTTTGGAAACTATGCCCCCATAGTCTCTGTACCCCCAATCATCTCTGACCCCCAAAAGAGATCACTTCGTGATCAGGTTCGCCCCTTTTGGAAACATAAACCTTGATGTTGAACTCATTATTCTATGATTTAGGATGGGTTGCTTTTCGGCTTTTGGAGGCTTTTTTTCAAACTTAAGCCGCCTTCGCTTCGCTCAAAAATTCTACCCCCGCTTAATCCCCCCATGGGTAAAAAACGTCCGCTCTTTCGATTTAGAATGGTTTTGAGGCTCTAGGGTCAAAGGGTAAGTCCCCAGGGTACCCCTAAAAAGGGGTTTTTCAAAAAATGAAAATTTAAAAAAGTGACGATTTTTAGAAAATTGACTATAACTTTTGAAAGGAGTGATGGATTTGGATGAGGTCTTCACCATACAATGTGGAATTTAATAGGCTTTCATATGATAACAAAAAATCGTTATAAAGTTTAGTGATGGGGAAGTTGGGCAATGTGGGTAAGTGATGCAGGGTAATTCCGTAATTATGGAAAAAAATGAAAAAAATTTTTTTCGTACTAACATGGACATATTATATACCGTTAGACGCGGAATGACGAGAGGAGTTGAATGGAGGCAATTTCGTTGCAAAATTTTGATATTGTAGGAAATTATGGGCAAATACGTGAATTTATAAAAAATTAAATTTGAGAAATTTGCTTTGTGGGAGTAACAGCTTAGTGCGGGGGGTTCGGGGGGCGGGAGCCCCCCGACTTAGGCTTAGGCTCAGTCTTAGGCTTAGGCTAAGTATATTTTGCTATTGACTATTAGAACATTATTGACTATTATAGGCAAATGCAAGATATCTTACATTTATAATGGATAAAGAGCATGTAGTTGAGCGAAAAATTCCCCTTGAGGATTGTCTTTAAATTGTTGTCGCCATGTATATTCCTTCAAATAACGATCAAACAACTGCGGTTTCACTCCACCACGTGTTCGGATAGATTCTTTGAGCCGGGCCCACAATCCATCGATGTTCTGTGTATGTACGGTATGATCAGTGGGATTTACAAATTGTCTATTATGATGATTGACAGTTTCGTGCGTGTAGAGATGTGGCCGTGGAAGGGCACGTAAACCGTCAATGTAGGTACGAAAGCTGTCGGTTAGGATTCGGGTTCCAGGTAAAACATGTTGAATATTTAATGGGATTACTGTTGGAATTTGTCGGTTGTTGACTGGGAAGAGAAGACACCTTTGAGAATGTCGCTCGATCATACCAAGAACCCAGCCATGTTTTCGTCGACGTAAACCACGATGATATTTTTGCCGAAAAAAATAGATTCGTCAATCTCAACGTCAACACCAGGGCCTCCCAATCGCAGATACTGCCAGTAGTCCCTGTCGAATGCAACCGCAATGTCTCGGCAATAGTTATACCAATCGGTGACGGTATTTTTACTAACATGTAATTGCTTTTGAATCCATGTTGTAGTCTGTTTGTCGATGTAGGCTTGAATTAATAAAATTGCATTTCCAAGAGAAATGTGATGACTAGCGAAAAAAGATCCTTGCCGGATCGAATATTTTTTTCGACAAGTGGGGTGATTTGAACATCGCCATTCCCAGTCGTCACACCTACCGAAATCTCCACGCTTTGCTAGGTAACAGGGTTGGCCGCACTCGCAATCCTTGTAGTTAGCTAATAAACGTCGTCGAACAAGGTGCTTGAGAGTTGAATCATTATCAATAGTTTGTCGCGCCAGTTCAGTATACGTTATATCGAGGTCTCGAATATTATTAATCTCCACAATTTCGTTTATAGGAATTATTGTGAATTGCTGATTCTTGTGACGTCCGGGCATTATTTATTTATCTAAAAATAAAATTAACCTTGGCTTAGGGTTTAGTAAAGTACTGTACCGGCAAACGCAGGCGAGGAGGCTTAAGCTTAGTCTAAGAGTTAGGCTTAGGCTTAGGCTTAGTATAAGGCTTAGTCGTAAACGGAAAAAACTGTGAAAATGAACTGCAAGGCGGAGCTAGGGCCGACAATTGTCTGCCGTCCCTGATATGTGAAGAACGACAAGTCGGAGAGGTCTGCCAATGGCACCAATCGACTCAGGAGGGCGGATTTAGTATAAAAGATGTCATTTCAGAAAAATTCCATGGTTGGTTGAATTACTCCCCCCAACTGGGATTGCGCCGACGAAACTGTAGCGCGTCTCTCTCTTCAGGTGTGAGCCTCTTACCCTTGTTGCCAACCGTACAAAAGTTGCAACGCCGCTATGTTGGCACTCAATTCGAATTTATATGAAACATCGTGAAATGCTCAGTCATTCTAGGTTATCAAACGTTAAATTCAGGGTCATAAATATGTTATGCTTATTAACCACTAATTCTCTATGCATTTAATTGTACAACAAAACTTGAGAGGCCAAATATTTGAACGTGGCATAGCTATGTATATACACATTTCTTTGACGCTCGGCGAGTAAGTGATGTAGGCACAGTTTCAGCACAGCGGCGTAGTATTTCGTTGGCCAAAAGCAAACATTTTTAATACTGTTTAAGAGACGCCCCAACCACCTACTCGATCTAAAATCGATTCCATTCGAAAATTTGCGATACATGAGGAATATCAAGATTTATCAAATTTTGATCGAAAAAATTAATCAGTTTTGTAGAGGGTCATTCTTAATTTTGTGTGTTTATCCAGGTTATTATTGCGATTCCGGTTTCTTCTTCTCATCTCAAGTTTCCCCAAACAACACCGATGCAATCCGTAGGCTAGAGGAAAATTTGATGTTCAATGCTGGGGCCAGGCTTGCAATTTGATGGCACAAAAAATAAGCAACAACCAACATCGAGATATGCGACAACCGCTGGCATTTAGGGAATCCACGACAAATAAAACCGAGCTGGCCGGGGGGGAAGATAATAAATTACGATTGTTATCAAGAATTTGAGATCCTCTTTATTAAGTAAGCAACATTAAAAAATAGGAAAAACCCAACAAAAAATTCCGTACAAAACACAGGTTGAAACAAGTTTGTCTGTCAATAGAGACAACAGATATAATACACACATAAAAAATCGTCACATAAACACAAACATCGCATTTTTTGTCCAACGCAACATAAAAAATAAACATAAACACTCTCTACACCACAGCGTTCGTTACATATACGGCCACAAAATTAAATAATAAATCGGCGAAAGATAAGACAATAAATAATCATATATTTTTCAACAGCACCTACCTGTCGTCAAACAGGTATAAAAGCAGCTGGTTAATAATAATTGCTAACGAATGCAACATCCAGCTACAGACAGAAAAAATTACATAGCTACTATAAGCTATCCATCCAATTACGAGAGTTTAGCATGTTTAAAAGGTAGCAATAAGACGGATGAGCTCGATGTTTGGAGACGCCACTCCGTGGCCCTCTACAACATATCTCATTACCAAAATTATTGATTAAAAATCTTTAACAATCTACATATTCGCAGCGCAGTTGGGATACGGCGCCGAGTATCCAGATCAACGGAGAGACATGGTGCAATGTGTATAGCAGTGGATCCAGAAATTTCTGACGAGAGGGGAATCCGGTTTTGCGAAATTTTTCTGACGCCGTTTTTGTTGCTCAAATTTTTTTTCGACATTATATATTTGCATATTACCTTTTTGATGTTGTACGTTAATACTCTGAATGGGAGGTCTGACCCGCTTAGGTCTCCAGATGAACATTGTTTGCATATTCATGGCCGCCGTGCCTAAAGGTATGGAAAGCCTAGAAAGGGCCTAAACTATTTTATGGTGAATCATATGCTCACAATCTTCGTTTGCGGCCAGATTTCGCACTGGCAACAACAATATTAATAGATAATGCTAACGATTAGTAAATAAGTCAAGGGGTGGTGAACTAAAATGCGTTATTCGGCAAGATGGAAATAGCCTGGTGTAGCAAACAATTAAGCATTCGACAGAGCATCTCGAAGCTTGATAAGGGGCTAGAAATTTCCGACTTCGAACGAGTAAGTCTTTAAAATTGTACCCCACACTTAGAAAAATCCCGGCTGCGCGCCTGTCCCACGCAAATTTCAATTTCTTGGGGAATTGCGTCCTACCCAAGATTAGGTAATGTTCCATTAACTCAGTCCAGTTTAGCGTTTTGGGACCAAGCGCCAAAGCTTCCACCGTGAAAACCTCTAAACCATACTCAGTCGAGTAGTATGCGCCGGCCTGGTGGACCACTGACGTCAAAATCTGTTGCCGAGTAATCCTTGAAAGGTATTAGGTAAAGAAGGCCGAACAAAATATACAAATGCAATATTATGAACACAGATATTTAAGCACAATCCTAATATGTAAACATTATTATTAATCCCCTACACAGTCACGGACAGAAATAAAACCAGATCATCGTTGACAAAAATAGCGAATAGCAACTAAATAGCTGCTAATATTTTGTGAAAGACTCGTTTTTTGTGTTGCAACTGTGTCAGAACACCTCACGGTCGTTCATCGTCACGACACTGACTACGAAAGAGGCCTCGAAAAATCGGAACATATCCCGTAGTCATAATGAATTGATTCGAGGTGAACGACTTCAACCCGCATATGGTATTTTCCCATTTTCTCTGAAATCGTTTTCTATTCAAAACTGAGTAGTATTTCAATTATTTTTAAACCTAAAAATATCCATACGCCACAACTATTTTTATCGTATCCTTTCGGCGTTTTCTGGGTCAGGGTTGATAAATAACCCAACATTTTTGAAATCACTATTGTTCTGAAGCTGGCGCCGAATTAAGATTGATGACTGTCACCGCCATTCAATATCCTCTCGCCATGGTAGCAGCTATAAATTTGCTATAAAGCGCCTATTATATCAAAACAGACTATTATTTTCGACCAAAGCATAAACCAAAGTTGCCACTAAAGTTTTTTAAATTTTACTAAGCAAGATTCTTGACTTGACCGTGCTTCCAAACGAACAATAAGACCTGAAAACTGAAGAATATCACGGTAGTAGCCCACGATCAATACATAGGCAGATTAATCTATTCTGTCTGCGATATGGTATGCAACAAAATACGTTTAAGATGTCCATTGTATACAGCAGGACGGAATCGGTTTCCGCTCTCCCAACCTTTCAGCCCATAATATGACGCCTAGAGCAATAAGCAGGACGGCATCGGTTTCCGCTCCCCCAACCTTTCAGCCCATAATATGACGCCTAGAGCAATAAGCAGGACGGCATCGGTTTCCGCTCCCCCAACCTTTCAGCCCATAATATGACGCCTAGAGCAATAAGCAGGACGGCATCGGTTTCCGCTCCCCCAACCTTTCAGCCCATAATATGACGCCTAGAGCAATAAGCAGGACGGCATCGGTTTCCGCTCCCCCAACCTTTCAGCCCATAATATGACGCCTAGAGCAATAAGCAGGACGCCATCGGTTTCCGCTCTCCCAACCTTTCAGCCCATAATATGACGCCTAGAGCAATAAGCAGGACGGCATCGGTTTCCGCTCCCCCAACCTTTCAGCCCATAATATGACGCCTAGAGCAATAAGCAGGACGGCATCGGTTCCGCTCCCCCAACCTTTCAGCCCATAATATGACGCCTAGAGCAATAAGCAGGACGGCATCGGTTTCCGCTCCCCCAACCTTTCAGCCCATAATATGACGCCTAGAGCAATAAGCAGGACGGCATCGGCTTCCGCTCTCCCAACCTTTCAGCCCATAATATGACGCCTAGAGCAATAAGCAGGACGGCATCGGTTTCCGCTCCCCCAACCTTTCAGCCCATAATATGGCACCTAGAGCAATAAGCAGGACGGCATCGGTTTCCGCTCTCCCAACCTTTCAGCCCATAATATGACGCCTAGAGCAATAAACGGAGCCACGGGTGACATGCACAAAATAACTGATTTGCACACCTCTGCTACTCAATTTATCAGCCGCGGAGAAGTGAAATCAGGGAATTTGTTGTGGTTTTTACGGGCGAAATCCCAACATTTTTTGAAAAAATCCAAGTGTTAGCGCAACACAATTTACAAGCTACGCACATTTTTCACAGTCTAGAAATCTTTAATTTTTGTAAAAAATAATTTTAGATCACGACTTCGTTCCGCTCGGTCTGCATTTCCTCTTATGAAAATTTATGCAAAATTGATACCAGTGAAAAAATTTCCAGACATAACCTTCATTGGGTAGTTAACCTCTTTTAACCTCATTCCGCTTATGATATTTTGGTCAAAAAGTTGCAAAATCTGCGTGAGAATATGTGAGAATTTTGCGTCAACAAACAAGCTATGCACATTTCTTCAGCCTAAAAATCTTAAATTTCTGCAAAAAAATAATTTTAGATCACGACCTCGTTCCGCTCGGTCTGCATTTTCTTTTATGAAAATCTAATGTAAAATTGATATCAGTGAAAAATTTGTAGACATAACCTTCAGCCACTGGGTCATTAACCTCGCTTATCCTCATTCCGCTTGGGTTATGCTATTTTGCACAAAACGTTGCAGCTCTGTTGGCGAAAGACCTCAAAATTCTCAAATAGACAAATAAGGAATAAACACTTAATTGGTATAACCACGGGTGCATTAGGGAAGAGTATGACACTTCCCCTACACTCATATGTTAGATCGCGTTTGATGATACGGGCGTTTTCGGCCCGACCCCCAGTTTCTGGGTGGATGGAGGGTGGTCGAGATGCACTCCCCCACAATTTCTGGGTGTGTTTCAACTCGAACCCCCCCCCCCAGTTTTTATCATCAAACAGGGAAGTGTAATACTCTTCCCTAATCCCTAACATGTGAGTGCAGGGAAGTGTCATACTCTTCAATAATGCACTCTTGTTATAGCACATAATTGTTATCGGGCCCGATGGGAAGCCACTAGAATATGTATGTGTAACAGATCCATACTGGATCGTTACGAGATAGGTTAATCCTGGCCACAGTCTAGTGGCCAACATTTACGAATTTGACTACGTAAATTCTCTCCGAAATCGAGCCCCAGTGACGATGTCTGCAGGAGCGCGAAGTCATCTGTTCGCCCTCGTATGTATATATGAGTCCTCACTATATATATGTATGTAATTGGAACAAATCAGAAATCATTATATATATATATATATATAGAAATACAGTGATAAACTGCACTAACAAATAAAATATCAGCTACCAGCGTTCACTTTCGCTAGCGAAGTTAGCTGATAAAACTGAAGAAAGTGAAAATCCCGAAAACTCGGAATTATGAGCTGCGGCTCAGGCCCATAACTGCGGAGCCGTTAGGATATCAAAAATTAAGAACTTAACATTTTCGATAGAGAATTAATGAGACCGGTCTCGTGGATATCCGATCGGGATCCGCGCAATTATTAAAGAATCACTATGTACGTACAACATGTAAATCACACAAAATGCAATAAATTAGCGAATAACCAACACAAATGTATATAAACGGTATCGTTAGATTCCATGGAACCGAAGCTTTTATTTGAGCCCGGAACGGACCCGCTGTACCCACGTTGTGGTACCCTTTCCCATGAAAATCCCAGGAATCATGCTCCTATAGGCGTGTAACCCATCATTAGATTCCCCTCATCAACTCCGACAAAAATACATACTTAACATCCCATAGAAGGGTAACCCGAACCCGCAGAAGCCCCGTAAAATACTTTATTTATAAAATTACCGACAGGATCGCCCGAGATCCCACCTTCCCCGTTAGCTCTCGAAAAATGGATCTGTTACATATCAAATTGATCGGACGGACACACTGAGTCCGAATCCGAATCTCTTTTGGCAATTTGGCCATCACCGAGGAAATGGAACCCTCTTTTCGCATCCCTTTTCCTTCGTTTGTTTACTTAAGCCGCGACTCTAACCCCGATATCAAACATATAAGCATATGTGTTTATATATTAGCTTATATAAAATAAACGGTACTTTCGATATAAAATTGGTAGTACCATTAAGAAAACAATAAATTTAATATAAGAGCTAGGATGAGCCGTGCATCATTATATGTGCTGGTGTTTCTGTGCAGGGTAACAGTCAGTAGTAGTTGTTTAGCACGCTTTATTAGCAGTCCATCAGACTTGCTAGGTAAACAAATTCGACTGCCGGTTCGAATCAACTTTGTATTAGCTTTATATAAATTCTATAATATAAATTTAATATAAGCTTTTAATTGAACTTGCTAGCTGGTTGTGGACGTCCAGCGTTGGTATTTATAATTCGCCATAAACGATGGCTTAGTTTATATAAATATATTAATTGAATAAACAACCTTGAATTTAGGTTAGATAAAATTTATATAAACTTCATATAAAGTGTATATGAAGTTTAGGACCTGACGAAGAAGTTTCGAGAAACTGCTTATCAGTAGAAATTGATATAAAAGTAATATAAACTTATAAAAGTTAATCTTAAATTTAGCTGTACTGCCCGTCAGAACCACCGAGCTTTAAGCTCTAAGACAAACAAGCTTGACCCTTCAAGCTTGATATAAAACTTGCGTTAAAGCTGATAGTTTAGTATAAATCGTATATAGAAATAAATTTAAAAATTTGAAATTTTAAATTACAAAGTACTACAAACTCCGTGGAAAATATAGGGGTTTATTTACCTGTAAAATAACGGTCACTTCGGGACCGAGAATAAACTAAAGGACGTGCTATGGATTCCACAGAGAATCCTTGCTGTTATATTCATAGTTTAAACAACGAACTTTCATAAAGTTTAGCTTAATTTATAAAAGTTTAGCATAAATTTGATATAAAATGGCAATAAATCATTTAAATTGCCCATTAAAATGGTTCAAAACTTAGCAAAATTTCTCCTGATAAGAAAGTTTACATTAAGGCTTAAATTTTGGAGTCAAATCGTCCCAAAACTGCGGACAAAGCACTTTTAGCAAAAGTTAATAAAATATTAATGGCCTCGTAAATCAAATTTAATTGCTGAAAAGGCTAGTATTTAAGCAGAGCCACTCCAGCTCTCGAGCGTTCATACTTACTTCGGCAGCGCAGAGTACGGTCGGTTTGTAGACCGGCTCTACAGCTCTTCAGTTACTCGTCGTTTCTTACTTAATTGAGTAATACTTACTCTTGACTTTTCGTTTTGGTTTTGCAAATAGATGGAAGGATTCGAATATGTAAATGTGGACAGGGAGGCTTAGTGTAGAAGTAGAGATGTACTTATGTTAGGCAGGATAAGCCCGGAGAATAGATGAGATAGAAGCGAGAATTTTGTGTTGTTTAGTTATAACGTTTAGCCTCCACGGACTCCCTGTCCGTACTTTCGCTTTACACGATAGTCTAGCCTGTCCTAGTTCGTCCCGCAAGCCCATAGCCATTGATAGACGTCTTTGATAATTCATTTAACAGTCGAAGTCATACTGAACCTCGCTCGGTCGATGAGTTAAGGCACAAATAAACGCGACACCCGCGTGTAGCTTCATCTTATATGATCTCTTGAGTACAGTTGGGAGTCCGAACGTGACGTGTGAGCCGACCGAGGTTAAATAAAATTTTCCTCACTGGATATTCGGAATAAAGCTTCGTACCATCCTTGGCCTTGTTTGATGAATTTAAATTCAGTATCATTAGAAAATATACTAATTAAGAGGAGATATCGTTACAGAATCATGATCGGAATAATTACTGACAGTTGCTCGTGAGCGATAAAATTTGCCTGGCACACCGTTTCGTCTAGCAGTGGTGCTGAGATTTTGTTAGGATATCAGTAGCAACCTACGCCTCTAAAATTGAGCCTAAAACGT
The DNA here is from genome assembly GCA_030248225.1 of Trileptium ribeirensis. Lineage (NCBI taxonomy): Eukaryota > Metazoa > Nematoda > Enoplea > Enoplida > Thoracostomopsidae > Trileptium > Trileptium ribeirensis. Next base: position 51,173 of record JASANE010004448.1, on the reverse strand, counting down.
AGTCGACCCGCAACCGAAATTGTTAATCTAATGTCTCAAGAGTGAGATAGCTCGCTCTGAGTGAAAATCTATTATTTATCAAGAATTACTCCCGGAATTCGGCTGAAATTTTACCCATATCTTTGCGAGGATCCTAGTTGTTGATTTAACTTACAAAAGCTTTGATTATCGCGTCGGAATCACAAACCCGACGACCCCGAATGGGCTTGCCCCCTCCGAAAATGTAGATTTTGAATATTTTAAGATTCCCTCCAGGAATTTTGTCGAAACTTTGGCCATTTCTTCGTAGGAATGTCTGCCACCAGATACAGCCTTACAACTTTACAATGTCGCGTCGGAATTTTAAACCCAACGGCCCGACAGGGGTTCGCCCCTACCTAAAATTTCAATCGTTAGTCGTCCCAAATTCCTTGAAGGAAGTTTGGCGATTTTTACTCCACAATTAGACGCCCGATGGGCCTTCTATTTGCGCTAATAAGCCCGGGAAAGCCGTGGCCCATTCAAAAATTATAAAAATTATGGACCCGAGCAGCGCAAAAGCCGTTCAGGGTCTACACAAATTTCATAGATTTCTTCGTAATGTATACAGCTTTGTAAATATGTTTTGGTTTAGCTTTAGCACACATTTTCTTCGGCATAAGAGAAATTATAATTTTCCTAGCGTTGATATTTCCAGTTGCAAGTGGCAATGTTTTTGTGTTTAAAAGTTATCGATATCGCTGGATGCGATATCGGGTCCGCAGTGTCCCGGCCCGACGACCCAATTTTTGTGAGGATCCTTGACCCGGTCCTAATAAAACGATAGGTTAGGTCAAACCCAGCTCCTGTGCAAAATTTCACAGAGAAAGGATGGTAGATTATCGAGAAATTCGAACTTATCGGTTTGCCTCTCATTTTGATTTAATAGGGTTAAGGAGTTCGATCAGGACCGTGAACGAGTGGCCTACGCCATAAACCGGGTGGAATTCTATAGGAAACTTCATCACAATGGTATTATACAGTAGATCCGACGTTTTCATACGTCTCTGATAGACAGGAAACGTGCAAACTTGGAATACCGAATTTAATACCAAACAGAGCTCTTTTCGAGAGCCGTTTTGAGTTACAACAGCATAAGTCCTAATATCTTTAGAATTGCGCCGACGACGTACAAGACATCGTCACTTATCGGTTTAGTCCCAAATAACTTTTCACATAGCTGAACAAAATTTTAACCCCTGCCCCATGCCCTGAACTTAGCATAAAGTTTCGCATAACCGTAACGTATAGCCTTTCATTTATAAACATTAATTAGACGCAGAGAATTTGCTTGTTGTATTATAAATTAGTGATCCGCCCGAGCTCGTCCCTCGTCCCATATTAGTACAGTCGCGTCGTAGCGATGAAGAGCGATTAACCAAGATCGCATCAGAATTTCTTTTAAGATACTACGTGAGACATACAAATAAATATGAAAAATCAGTTGCACAAAATACGTGCTTCAACCAAGCGAGTGCGTATAAATTGAAAATAGCCCCAGAGCAGATCATTGCTTCGGCAGTGGCCTAATCGTGTGCTCAAACGTAGCATTTCCCGTTTTTTCGATTAAAGATTAAGCAAGGATTTAGATCCCAAAGCTAAGAAATCAAACCTAGGACGAAACAAGGCATTTATCTATACTGTTGTCAGCCCGTATATAGTCTTTCCGCACAGAACAGTTAATTTTGATGATCCTTTTGCCAAAGCGGAACAACAAAATTGGTATATAATCGACTTGATAACCTTTCGACAAGCATCAAATCAATCAAATTGCTTACGAAAACTGAGTTACGTCTATACGATCGTTTTATGTAATGAAAATCGAAGGCTGAGGCAACGCCTTCAACCCTTTCGTAAGTGTAGGAAGAGCCCATTTCGAATCCTTTAAGAGACCAGATAAATATACGTCGTAAGCGAATCAGATGTCATCCAGCAAACTTATATTAGGAGATGGAATGCTTGAATTAGTACTCCCAAGTTTGATATTTATGATCTCTTTTCTTAACTGCTTATGTTTCAACCGTAAATTTTTGTAATAATTTTGAGTACCGTTTCGCCGACCCGAGCGCGAACGGAGCTTCTTCGTGAACCCTGATTTTGACCCAAAATTGCGATTTAGTTCTTTTAACTAGATTCGGCTCGATCCAGCGTCTTCTTAAAATGTACAAATTTGTTCGTCAAAGCGAAATATCAATATTCCTAGTGTTGATAAAGTACGTTTAATGTACACTTGGAAATTTAGTATAAATTTGAGTTATGAAAAACCGTAAAAAGTTGGAAAATTCGGTCCCAATCTCTTTCTACTGGGACCTCTAAACCGTTTAGGAGAAATCTCACCACGCCCAATATGAATCTATTCTGGCTCATGATGATGGACACGAGAAATGCCACTTGTCGCGATTATTTATATTACAAATGAGTACTGATCAAAGCCCAAATTTCGTATTCTGATTTTGTTGAATTTGAAGGATAATCTCAAGTAGGAATCTGGAACTACGCTTCGCTTGTTACGCACCATATCTGAGGAAAACTCTTTTTTGGTATTTTTGAGGCAAATCTCACCATGTTCTTGATTCTATCTTTACGGAAATCAGTAAAGTCCAAAGGATCCTGACCATATTATATGCTTCCTAGCTTCAATAACACTGTGGCAATTGAGAGCAACGTCTTATGAAGTTTTTTCTATATTACTAAGGCTGACAAAACTGCTCTGAAGCTTTCCCAGCTTGAAAAAATGAATGTTCATATGATTATGTCAAGTGACCAGCGAAACAGACATATGAGTCTGGGCTTGTTGAGTTTCCATGAGGTGTAATTATTTAGCTGCACGCAAGCATGAGAGTACAGTTTGGTTTTTGGTATAAAACAGTAACCTATGTGGTGGGATATTTATACATAAAAGTAACTTTATCGAGATTGCACAACGTAGTGAAGCATAGGTACACCTACGCCTTTTCCATGCACAACCAATCAGCTCTCGATAGCATGCGTCCATATGCTATATGTGGATATCACACAATACTGCACAATTTAGAACAAAACTAACACCTGCAATAATATTCCCATGCCCCAAACCCCCAAGTGCAAGCTATCAGCCTCCCAGGACGTAACAGTAAAATTAGGAATTTTGGGTGGATGAACCATGGCGGCGCCATACCCCCGTACCCATAGAATCATGGATGGCAGAGGAAAATCACCACAAGCAATAGTTTGACATGCCCGAAAACCACCAAGTGAAACTTTTAAGCTGCCCAGGACGTCAGAACAAATTTTCAAATTTTGGGTCGAGGAACCACGGTGGTGCCACACACCAAGGCCCATGAACCGGAGCCTTAATCGAAAAACAAAAAAGAGGCATCGGAATTTATCATTGCACTATGAAATAAAACCAAGCAAAGAAAAAGATCGCAAGTTAACATAAAAATAACCTTGCTTCCGTGAAGGGTACTAAAATGGGGTAAACAACCTTTAATTTTGAATTCTGGCCACGAACCATGGGGCGTCATACACCCGTACCCATGGGTCACAGATCAGAACCAGCACCGGCAATGAGTTTCCCATGCCCGAAAACCCCAAGATGGAATTTATCAGCTACCCGAGACGTCAGAACAAATTTATAAATTTTGGGCCGAGAAACCGTTGCGGCGGTATACCCAAGTACCTCAAACCCCATAAATCCAGAACCAGAGCCTCAATCGAAAAATAAAAAAAGAGGCATCGGCATTTGTAATTTCACTATGAAATAAAACCAACCAGAGGAAAAAATTCGAAAGTTAAGATAAAAATAACCTTGCTTCCGTTCAGGGTACTAAAATGCAATAAAATGAGGCCAAACCCAAATTTTGAAAACTGCCCCCGCAACCAGACCCCAAAGCAAAAAAAAACGCTCGCGATGTGCACGGTAAATCGACTGTGCCTGCTCGAATGAGCCCAAAATCACAAAATCGGTTAAGGCGTTCCCGCGTTATGGCCGATCACACACACATGGAATTTCAAGGATTTCACCCCTGCAACAAACATACTCCACTACGTTCTGACAATGGAAAGCGTTTTACTACTTGCTCAGACTAGATCTCAACCTAAGGTTATATGTGATTAATAACATTTATATTCTGGTTTTCCCAAACTGCCTCGAAAGTACGAACTGAACTGAGGGCGCCTGGGGAGCGAGAAAATTCGTTTCCCAAGGCAAAAACGCAGTATTTTGACCAAAATACCCCCTCTGAAAAGAGATAAATTTTTATTTTCATGTTTCCACAAAGTTCGCTGATAAGCGTCAAGTAGGTGCTTAGTATAGCTAAAAACTACTGTTTTAGAACCTTAGCTTGTGCCATGCAAATTCCCACACTTTGGAATGATAATATCAAAAATTAAAAACAGCCCCCCCCCAAAAAAAATGGTCAATAAGGGTTTAAAACTAGGCTTAAACTATGGTTGTGAAGGGAGGCGAAGTTGATCGAATGGCTGCAGTTCATTAAAATGAACAAATTTTGTGTGCATGGGCCCCTCTGTGGAAAGTCTTATATATTTCCAATCCGAAACGAACAGCAAAAGTTCGAAAAGACCAACAATTTTTAAAACAGCCTAATTTTTTAAAAACCCACCGAAAATCACATATATGGAGTTTTGAAAAACCCTGGATGAAAGAATCACGAATTACAACCGTATTCAACACACGACATCACGATCGTTAGTCAGCCTGTTTGCCAACGGAACTGCGAGTCCCATATTCCGACGCAGGTTTATATGATCATAGAGCGAAAGCATGTGAAAAGTAACCCGGGTACATGATTGTACCACATTCGCTATCGCCAAAGGAACAGCTATGCATAAAATGTACCGTACTCGCCACAATTGAGTGTCGCCTTACAAGCGAGCAAACAAAAACAAACTATAAAATTTCAATATAAAATTTTATTTTCCCACAACCAAGTTGCGAGCGATCAAAGAATAAACAAAGAGAAAGCGGCGATCTATCGCGAGTATTAAATTAATTTAAAGTCTGGCATGTCATGAATTCTAGCATATACGCTAAAGCGTTAAACGGGAAAAAACTGCGGTGTTAGGTTTCGGCTCAACTGCCTCTCTAAAATGAAGATTGGAGATCTCCTGGCATTTTCAGTGTTTCAGGCAATAACATGCCTCCCGGTTCGTGCATCTGGCAAGTTTTCAGCGAATAAAAAAATAGAGTAACATGCTAAAAGGAGCAGTGACGTACGCTACATCCAAACACTGTGCATAATAAAACAAAATTATGAACATGAAGCACTGGTCTCTGTTGCCTTCGTAAGCTCTGTTTACAACTCGAAGGAAATTTTAAAATCTCCATTTGCGTCGTTTAGATAATATCCAAAGCTGATTATCTCCCATTCCGAATATAAACGTAAAAGTGGGCCGAAGGGATTCGATTGGGGGTCAAAAATGGGGTCCGAAAAAAATAAGTTTTTTGCCGAATCTCAGTAATTATACGGAAATGGTTGTACCTCCACAACCAAACAAAGCATAGTATACGACTTCTTGGACTCGTATTGCAGAACGAGAGAAGCTCTATGTAGCGGCATATAATCCGTTATTGAGGTTGTTATCTATGTTGTACATTTGGGTAAAAATGGGTTTTAAAATGGGCTGAAGAAATCGGAACTGAATGAAAATGACCTTGTCTTCATAACGAATTAAATACTGTATATAATGCTAACTCAGAAATCAACAAAAATTTGAAAATTAATTAATACACACAGATTCCTAGATTAACATAAATATTAATCCCCAGTTTTTAATTTTATGATTCGGCACCTTGCACACGGTTATATATGCTCAAAAGAAAAATGCTAATTGAACATTTAACTACATGCTACGCGTTGAACATATTCAGGATTTGAATAATAGATAGTACCAAAACGGTAGTATCTGTTTTCGTTGCGAAGCCTCTATCTCCAGAAATATCTAGCCAAAGTAGATGGCTAAAATTAAATGAGATTCTTGACCAATTTTGGCCCCATTTCGACCCGGAGGACATGGTCGGCGGGTTAGCGTGTAATGAAAGGGCACAAACAAACTGAGTATGCGATCAAATAAAAAAATTGCAAAAATCTATCCACCTGGTGATCAGTTATGATCTCTAGAGACGAATACAAAAGGAAACAATGTTACGATTTCTCCTAAATACTCGCTTCGCGTTACGGGTGATTCTTCTTTTTTATAAAGTTGTGGATTTGGTACTAAAATTACATTTGCCTCCAGTTTGATGCACTAAAGAGCCAAAGGTAGTTGGGAATAATCCTGGACAGGCAAAAATCCACCCTCCCCCTGTGCCCCTCACAACAAACTTATTTTGTAACCAAGCATAGTGCTGTAGCGGCGGCGACAGAGGATGTGATCAGATCGAGGTACAATCGCGTTATAATATTACCGAAAGATATGTAAGCTATCCATTGTAAAAATATTCTCTTGTCACAGAAATTATAACACTTCTTTTTACCTAAAAATGCTTCCATTGCATCAATTTCAATAACTACGCTTATACAAACATAGTTTCTCGTTATATTCTAATAATTTAATCTAAAGCGTTTCTAACATTTAAGAACACATACATGCTGCTACCGAACGCCGCTCTGATAACATAATATACTATTGCAAAAAAGAAGACAATTTTTGTCACAAACATGACAACAAAACTCGATTCGGAACAAAAACAGAATTGAAAAAAATCTGACACTTTTCCTTCAAGAATGACAATGATTACAACAACTTACAATTAGGAGTAAAAATATAGTTACAAAAAAAAACAAAACAAAACTGGTCTCTGTTCTGTCAATCACTACAACTAAATTAGAATTTGAACAAAAAATAAAAAGAACTTTGGACACTTTTCCTTCAAGAATGACAATGATTACAACAACTTACAATTAGGAGTAAAATTATAGTTACAAAAAAACAAAACAAAACTGTTCTCTGTTCTGCCAATCACAACTAAATTAGAATTTGAACAAAAAATAAAAAGAACTTTGGACACTTTTCCTTCAAGAATGACAATGATTACAACAACTTACAATTAGGAGTAAAAATATAGTTACAAAAAAACAAAACAAAACTGGTCTCTGTTCTGTCAATCACTACAACTAAATTAGAATTTGAACAAAAAATAAAAAGAACTTTGGACACTTTTCCTTCAAGAATGACAATGATTACAACAACTTACAATTAGGAGTAAAAATATAGTTACAAAAAAAACAAAACAAAACTGGTCTCTGTTCTGTCAATCACTACAACTAAATTAGAATTTGAACAAAAAATAAAAAATAAAAAGAGCCGTTAAAAAGTACTAACTGACACTAATTTCTCTCAAGCGGGACAACAACAATTAGCACAAACAACGTACCGTGCATTAATGCTTCCGAGAAAAAATCCGGGTCGATTCACTCGGTAAGATATCGGTCGCCGAACAGCCGACGACCAGTCGCGCATGAAGAACAACTGCTCCGATCTCGCCGTTGGATCATCAAAACGATTGTAACTACTTTCGTCCAGCTCTAAATAAACATGCAGTGCAGTATTCGACAGAAATGATAACTTGCTTTCAACCAAACAAACAAACATCAAGCAGAAATGGAACAAAATTTTTTTCGCGAACAGCCATGGTCGAAGAAACTTGGGACAGCTTTTGAATAAATTTAAAAAATGCGCATAAAAACTATTGAACAGGTATCGACCATAATTTGGGCACATTTCTAACAAAAATTTTAAAATTTGTAGAACATATATCGAAAAAACAGCGTTCATTTCAGGCGGCTACTGCAAAAATGTTTCCAGCTGTGACATCGAACGAGAATCGTTCGTTTTTGGGGAGTACTGTACGCGCAGAACTGATTTGAAATTTGTAGAACAAACACTAAACGAACAGCGTTCATTTATGGCGGCTACTGCAAAAATGTTTCCAACGGTGACATCGAACGAGCATTCATTTCTGGCGGGTACTGTACGCGCCAGAAATGATTGTCTTCTATCGAGCGAGCAAGCATTTCGCGCGGTGCAGTGCCCTTTCACATGGTATAACAAAAAATAATGATATATTGTAGCGGGTACTATACATGCGCCGAAGTTAAACGATGAATTATAAACCTATTGATGAGCCGCAACTCTGAGCTAAAAACACCAAAAACCGTGCAGCCTGTACAGTGGGTTTTTGTTTCAGTTTTTTCAATTTTGTTTGTCGACATTTTGTTTGTTGTAAACCCGGTAGTCCAAGTATGTTCGGTATGATCCTACGGTCCCAATTACTTACCCGGCTATAAGGCTGCTGGCTCTACCCGGGTTCCGCTACAAAGGGAAGGAGGCTTAGTTGATATCCTAATAGGCACTAATTGTAATGTCAAAACAAGCAATAACACGGTTAAATTTAATAAATCACTATTTGTGGCAGGGGTCGACGATCCACATACGGCCCAAAGAGTGTTCCCACAAAAAACTCTTGGTCAACAGAGTTGTAGATCTCGATGAGATTTTACAACTGCTCCTAGCGAAATTTTTCCCCTAGCGCCTTCAGTGAAACTCCGCTCGTTTCGCACACTCCGTCTCTATAAAAAAACCTGCCGTGTCATTTTTATAAATATCCCCGTGGCACCTACCTCAACATGTTTTTGGCCACGTTGGTTTCATTTTGGTCATTTTTAACGATTTATGTACTTTGAGTTAAAATATCTTACCATCCATAAAAAATTTCAAAATCTACCACGAGAAGTTTTAAGAAATATGTCGTACTTTGAATAAAAAATTTAGAATTGTTAGCTTGAATCAAAAAAATGATTCCTTGTAACGTTGCATATTATGTCCAGACAATTTCTAAGTTGAAATAACTAATATCGGATTTCAGAAACTTTCCTCATTTGTCAGCAATTACGTGTTTAGTGCCGGCTGTTTGGACTAAACTTGCAAGTTGGCGGATATAGGACAACCTCACAAATGTGGCTTCAAGTTGGGCACTGGCGGCTCTCTAGCATCTCCATGGAAATCCGTAATATACTGAAAATAATCCAAATTTCCACTTTATCCTCCATAATTTAGTGTTATAATGTCTACTTCAGTGTTATAGTGTCTTCACAGATGTTATTATCCAGAATTCGTCAGAACCCAGTAATGAGTATTGTTTTACAACAGGCTATAGTATATAATACAGAAATACTAGTGTTGCGGTATGTGTTAAGTAGAACAAATTTTAAACTAACCGTGGTTGTCTGAATCTGAAGCTTCATAAAATTCCAGGATGATTGACTCGGTACGATATACAATTACTGTTGTAATCGTTGCGCCAAAATACGGCATACATTGCTTGTTATATAATAAATATACATTGCAGCAGTGCACAATCGTATACTTGCTGCGATATAATAACAATGATGTATGCTACCATTATACCATAAGCAAACAACAACCCATCCCAATCAGTGCGAGTGGGACTTGAATCGAAGGCTGGCTTTGTGAGTTAAGTATTTTCGAACACAAAATCTCTTATCATAGTACAGCAAATTGCTGGACATATTTTAAGTCAGTAATCAAAAATTTGGGCACATAATCGCAGCATCTGTAGGATCTCTAGAGAATCCCAGTATCTAGGGCTTTATAACGCATACAGTGTATACTTAGCTCTAAAGCATTTAGCTTCCTAAGCACGAAGGAAATCTAAACAACTTAGCAGTAGTTTGGTTCAATTGATACTTCTCAGTTTCCAGCACCGTAAATACATAATACGCCCAGTCATTCACCTGACGCTGACACGTATACAATATACGTGTCCATCAATATAATTTAATACTTCACGCAATCACGGACGTATTATGCAAGTAGCTTAAAAGCCACAATAATTTCAAATTTATCAAAAGTCAGAAAGAACGTCACCAGAAGTGTATATCGTAAAACAGGTCAGCGACTTGGAAGACAACAAGTTTCGTTATATACATTATCAGAAAAAACCGTAACCGAAATCATTCAAAACAGGAACCGGAATTGTAGCGGAACCGAGACCTGGTGTTCGAAACCTAAATCGCTATATGACAAAATAAATCAAATGAAGAAATAAACGTACATAGTTTGATTTTGGAATGTACTGAAAACCACCGCTGCGTTATTCGCGGAACCGAGACCTGGTGTTATAAATAAATCACTATATGACAAAATAAATGAAACGAAGAAAGAAATAAACGTATATAGTTTGATTTTGGAATGTACTGAAAACAACCGCTACGTTATTCGCGGAACCGAGACCTGGTGTTATAAATAAATCACTATATGACAAAATAAATGAAACGAAGAAAGAAATAAACGTATATAGTTTGATTTTGGAATGTACTGAAAACAACCGCTACGTTATTCGCGGAACCGGGACCTGGCGTTACAAATAACTCGCTATATGACAAAATAAATGAAATAAAGAAAGAAATAAACGTATATAGTTTTATTTTGGAATGTACTGAAAACAACCGCTACGTTATTCGCGGAACCGGGACCTGGCGTTACAAATAAATCGCTATATGACAAAATAAATGAAATGAAGAAAGAAATAAACGTATATAGTTTTATTTTGGAATGTACCGAAAACAACCGCTACGTTATTTCTAATGTACGGCAATGTGACACTATCTGCGTATGACTGGAAGACGCCCAGAAACTGAAAAATATTACGAGATTGTTTTAACAATAAACATTGTCAATACTGACAACTAACTAGAATTGCGAGTGGAATGTGTTGCCAACGCATAATTCTAATGCGACGATACGATCGAAATGATGCAACAAACGAATGGATTCAATACTGACAACTAACTAGAATTGCGAGTGGAATGTGTTACCAACGCATAATTCTAATGCGACGATACGATGGATGCGTCAGTACTTAATTTCCGCACGTACATGCGTTGTACCAATGCACGTGTATTACATACAAACCAAGTGACGCTTGAATCAATTTATGTTGTGCAAGTTCACATCAATAAAGCGGTCTGCCCAGAGCTATTACACCATTAATGTTGTTGGTTTGGCTACACATGAGAACAAATGTTGCGGTACTATATGTTTATTTCTGCCGAAATCAATACACACCAAGATGAGTAATCCGCTACACCGACAGACAAAAATTTCTCACAATTTTTCTAGCTAGCACTTTCGATAGAAACTCTAACTCCAAAATTTTTTTGTGTCCACAAGTGGGTCTAGACCAAATATTTTTACGTGGACCCAGGACAGTTTCGGCTTCAGAGACATATGGTCTGCTAATAAATTCTATTACAAAGTGCAGGCTTTCAGCTGTTTATGCATAGATGTGAATATAGTTGCTTGCTGCTGTTTTCATGGATAATCATCATCCTTTATACTGGCTTTGGACAGGCAGAGAATAATTTATGTATTTGTAATTATGTCAAATTGTGTTTCGTAATTAGGTTTCTTTATTGTGAAAAATTTCGTGAAATTCTCAAACCAAAAAATGTAAGTCTGGACTCAGCATTTAAGGTCTGGACCCAAAAGAAATTTCCTGGACCCAGGATCCGTTTTGAAAAAAGCCCTCTAGCTCGCTTTGCTCGCTGCGTTTCAATTGATCATTTAAGCATTAAGTATTACGTATACTAATTAAATGAAGAACATTTCATGTGTTACAGCAATAATTCGGGTATATACGTAGTGCAAAAAAATTTAAATGTTAATGTTATGCTTTTCCTTGGAGTGAATTCTATACCATAACGGTACTTAATTGCACAGGGAGCTTTAGGCCTTTAGATTGTGGTTCGTGTATATGTGGCCAGCAATACGTAGTGCAAAAAAATTTAAATGTTAATGTTATGCTTTTCCTTGGACTGAATTCTATACCATAACGGTACTTAATTGCACAGGGAGCTTTAGGCCTTTAGATTGTGGTTCGTGTATATGTGGCCAGCAACATGCAGCTGGGACTATTAGAGCTTCAAAATTTTGTGTTTAAAGACAGATTATGCTGTTTTAATTTATTTTCCCATTGTTAGCCGCGTTATTATTATAATCTATTTCAATTCCACGACCCAAATATTCATCGGTTCGAGACCATAATATCGTTACGAACGCTAACAACTATCGTACTTAATTTTTATAATACAGATTGCAAGCAGAGAAGGAGAAAATGTTTGACTTAGTAATTACAACAAAATAGCAACAAAAGCAGGTTATGACAGTATGCGGTTGAGTAATATTTGGGCTAAGTGTTTTTATTAAGCTGCTCCAGCAGCGTTTCTCCAATATTATATGCCGCGATTTTATTTGCCTCTATTTATAATCTAATACAGTGATAATTATTGTGCTATGCGCCAATGGATAATTACATTCAGTAGAGAGCCGGTGTGTGGCTCACAAAATTTTAGATTTCAATATGTCAAGGACATCACGACAAATCGCACCGTAGGGTAATCTAATTCACTCATAGACACTTGTTTACCAGAACCGCTGCAAGGACTCCTTTCTTTCCCCAATAAGTATCACCGACATCGGTAACGAACGATAGATTTTAAGACAATATCTTTCTCTTGCGAAGACTACGGGTCTGTAGATTAGGTTTTGCGTGGTGCCTACCCTTCATTCAGTCACTGGTTTGGCTTCTCCAAACCGGGGGCAGGGGCTCCTCCTGCCGTGCCCCCCCAGATTCGACCCCCTTATGAATTTAATTTTGAATCGGGGCGCCTCCCGACTAATGCAATCCTGGGCTGCAAGGACTCCTTTCTTTCCCCAATAAGTATCACCGACATCGGTAACGAACGGTAGATTTTAAGACAATATCTTTCTCTTGCGAAGACTACGGGTCTGTAGATTAGGTTTTGCGTGGTGCCTACCCTTCATTCAGTCACTGGTTTGGCTTCTCCAAACCGGGGGCAGGGGCTCCTCCTGCCGTGCCCCCCCCCCAGATTCGACCCCCTTATGAATTTAATTTTGAATCGGGGCGCCTCCCGACTAATGCAATCCTGGGCCGCGAGGGTCTGTAGAGAAGCCAGCACTGGGAAGTTACGTAACACAATAACCAAATTATGATTTATAATTCTTTAATTCTTAACTCAAAGGAGGCTAGATATATTTCGCATACTAAGCTATTAACAGAAGTTTCCACAGCACATTTCTTGTAGTAGTCAAAGAACGAGATCAAACCCAAAATACCATTCCACGTTCGTTCGAGATCAGGGTTACAATGTACAGGTACTCTTAAGGCAAATCGCAACCAAAATAACTGAAATTCATAACCCGAATCCAATGTCAAACAAAGCAGATGATGAGATATCAAGCTAAAACTAAGGACATACATAATTATGTCTACCGCTGAGCCGTTGAATGAAACACTAGCATAAAAATGACAAAAACAGTAACAAAACAAAGACAATAACACCTCCTCGCTGCGGCGGATTTAGGAGTGGATTGCACCAGCCCTCACCCCAACCCTCCTTGTTTTGATAGCAGACGATCTTAATTTTTTAGATCTTCCAACAAAAAACTGTACCGGCGATGTTCTGGGTCGATGAGGTAGTCAGAGGTGGTATGAGTTGATAAAATGTCAACTCAAAATAGGAACTCATAATTTTCCCCAAATTTTTGATAAATTTTTCCTAATTTACCTTATTTTTACCAATTGTAGCCCAATTCCAATTTTCGGTAAAATTTTCCGTGGGCGGGGAAGCCGAGCAAAGGTACCAATGTCACCAGGCACACTAGGTATATAGGTCAGGGTCACGGTGAAAGTCGCCGGATCATAGACCTACCATTTCGAAAATCCTAGATCCGGCACAGGTTCCAACAACACCGATTAACTAGTTATAATGCCATGCTAAAACATAGGAATTATGCCTCTAATTGGTTTGTAATTTGAAAATTTGAGTATTGAAACATATAAAAATTTGCTCAAGCCTTTTCATATTTCACTCACTAAAATATCGAAAATGAGCAAGGCGCTGAATCCGTTCTGACTTACTGTCAATGTTTTCGCTCACTATATAGATATGATAAAGCTGTTTTTCCTCACCAAAATATTAAAGACAATATGACCAATGAAACCCCTGCACGCCTCACCTTAATTTTCATTCTATCGCTAAAATGGCAAAAACAAGTGTTTGATGCACCCATAATTAAGAGAGTACGAGTGCACAGTTACAGTTGTAAAGTGTTTCCACTAACTGTAAATACAATTTCATTTTCGAATGTCGCTACGATATAATAAAGAAGGAGTTCTCCAACCCGTAACGTGGCTAAAATAAATTACATTAGAGGATGAAATTACGGAGAGGTTAATATTAAAGTATATACGGTAATAACGTACCATTCCCTCCACATGGTACGTTAAATTGACGATTGGAAAGATCATTGATTTGAGCAGTTTCGTTTCAAATGAAAATGAGAAGGGGAGCAAGCCTTGCTTTGGAACACGGCCATATTGAAGTTGAAAACAGATAATAGATGATTACGCAGGCGATACATCTGCGGCATGAAGCCGAGCTTTGAACGACAACAGCACGAGGATGAATTTACCATATCAAATGGTAACAAGTTCCAACGGAGGACGACACCGTAAGAGAAAAAGTATCCTCGGGTGACTAATCTGGGAATGTAATCTATAGATTACATACACTTTTCAAAACAAAATAGATTTCAAGAATACATACAGTAATAACTCGGTTTATTGTGTTTACGTTCAATATTTCTTATATATAGTATATTTCAGTTGAGCATGAATTATTTCTTCGTTAGAAGCAATTCGTTCGAAGTAATATCTGAATACATTGGTGAAATTTAAGATTCTGTCCTATCACTTATCTATAAATTCTTCACTTTAATGAACGTACACAGCGTTACTTAAGCTGTCACCTAAAAACCTGAAATATATACTGCTTAGAAATGTTGCACGCAATATTTTTTTATAATAATCATGACGGGTAATGCGATTTTATTAACACCGATTGAATTGATAACAGAAAATTCAGGGCCAAAGTTGGATTAAATCAATTACACATCCCATAGATAGAGAGGTGGGTTAAATACAAGACACCGTGTGAGGCAACTTGCCCATTACACAACCCAAAGCTTACCAACCACATCCCATACATAATGCAACATATTTGCGTTGAAGTATCAAGTATGTTTACAGCGGTATCTCGTTTGTTTGAAGATTTCCTTGAAATTCCGTTTGAAAAATGCATTGAATATAATGTTAAATCCTTACACGAGGTGACAGGGAAACACGTTTTTTAGTACATACATTTAACAGCGTTTATTTAAAATATGTATTTAAATAATTTTAGTTTATATTGATCCTGTAAGCCCAACAACGTGAATATGCTTTTTGAATCATTGTTATTAATACTCAAACAAATGAATGAATATTGTATATATTACTTTCGTCTCTTTGGATGTAGTTTATAACTTGAGGTTGGCGATCCCTGTCTTAACTGTGTTAGCGGTATTTGAAAGTGAAATTATATTTATAGTTTGTGGACATGCTTGATCTTGCAAATGTATTAACTGTGCACTCGAACTAACTTAATGAGGGGTGCATCAAATATGTGTTTTTATTATTTTAGCGACAGAATTAAAATTCAGGTGAGACGTACAGTGGTTTAATCGATCATCTTGCATTTAATATTTTAATGAGCAAAAACAGTTTTATCATATCTATGTAGTGAGCAAAAACACTGAACAATAAACCGTATTCGGTGAAGTGTTTTGTTTGTTTTCGATATTTGAGTGAGTGAAATAACGATAGGCATTGTTATGACTAAAAAACAATTTTCAGTTTATAACAAGCATAAAAATTCAACAAAGTTCCAAGGGGTTCAGGAAATTTTTTTCTATTATTGTTTTTGTCACTTTTCTTGACCGGAATATTTTAAATAATTTAGCAGGAACGACTTCTAAACAATTCACTACAGGAAGATTTTCACAAAATCGACAGCGTGCCCAAATTATTCGCACTTTCGGCGAGCCAGATACGAAAAATCGAATTAAGTCTTTCAGAAACACGATTAGCCCAATTTTTGAGGGTACAGAACGGTACTGGGGACTGGAAATAGTGTTCATAAAGTCACTAGAATATCTAATTTGAGCAAGTTTCTTTTTAGCGGACCCAAATAACACTTTCGGCGAGCCAGATACGAAAAATCGAATTTTTGGGTTACCAAAAATAGGATTGCCCTAATTTTAGGGGTATGTTAAGGTGCATAGGTACTTGAACTGGTGTTCATTCATAAAGTCATTAGGATGTCCAATTTGAGTAAGTTTGCTTTTTAGCGGACGTAAATCGCAGTTCCGGCGAGCCAACTACGAAAGATCAATTTTTGGCTACTCAAAACATGATTAGCTCAATTTTAGGGGTAAAGGAAAATACCTTGTATATTCTGGAAATGGTGTTCACAATATCACTAGAATGCTCAATTTCAGCAAGATTGCTTTTTAGCGGACCTAAATAGTACTTTCGCCGAGTGTTATTTATGCACACGTCCAGGCCATTTTGAACGACACTGCCAGCAATAAACATTGAGAAACAACTGAGTTCAAGTAGTTCAATCGTAAATGGGTCGTAATCGAATCCCAAAGTTCAGTCAGCGACAGTAGATGCCATAGTTGACTGTTTTTATGTCTGTATTTTGGAATCTGTTTCGCCGCAAGCTAGTAATCAAGAACGTATTTCACTAGAATTGGTGGAAACCAAGCAACGAAATAGAAATACGTCTCCTCTGAAATTTGTAAATCATAATGCCCCCTAGACATTTAATTATTCACAAAGTTCCAACTGGGGATTTGGCGACTGTATCTAGTGTAATAGTTTCTAACGCAAGTACCGTGGAAAAAACAGAAAAATCTGGGTTTTATGTTGACGCGCGCATCGACGCAAGATCACTACACGATAAAGCCAGACAGGAAATCTTAAAGCTCCGACAAGCAGGCGCTCTACTGACTGAGCTATCATCCTACATCGCAGCAGTTATAAAGTTGTTATATCCAACATCCCCGTCTTTCAATAAGGCCTACAACTGATCTATACTTTTTATAATAATGATAATAAAATCATTTGTAACGCACCTTTTTAGCAGAAGCGTGACAAAAGCGCAGGATAATAAATGTCAGGTAAAGATTCATATTCATGCAGCCGGGAACAGATGAGTTTTCAGCTTAGATTTGAACTGGGCTAAATCAAGGTTCGAATTTCGTGACGCACATGGCAAGTTGTTACATTCCGAGGATGCCAGAAAACAAACACTATATATTGTTTCTTGCTACATCGACTCGGAGTACTCGTTCATTGACAAGTCGGGCCATTGACGACAGATTTAACATATCGATAATGTAGGATGGCGTGTTTGAGCTTAAAGCATTATAAATAAGCAGCAGTATCTTGTATTTAATTCGTCGAACTAAAGGCAGCCAATGTAGTTGCCGCAAGACGGCACTTATATGTTCGTGTCGTCGAGTACCAGAAATCATTTTCGCTGCAGTGTGCAGAAAACTACGAGGTGGCAAGAGGTATACAGAGTGTAAAATACCATACAATGCATTACAGTAATCAATTCAAGACATAGCAAAGGCGCTGGCGATAGAATGGGTTGTATCAACATCCAGATGGTTTCGAATTCTCCCTATTTCCCGTAGTTGCCACGTGCTCGATCCTGCAAGTTCAGTGATATGTTTCTCAAATGTCAATTTTGTGTCTATAGTCACCCCTAATATCTTTATTTTATGGTATCAGTAGAATGTACAATTTCACCTCCAATATCAATAGATCGGCCTACATATTGCTGGCGAGTGAGACACATTAGTCCAGCTTTCGATTTGGTCAGCTTTAATTTGTTGTTACCAAACTATGAGTTCAGGGAAACAAATAAATGTTGCACCGATGACACTATATGAGCTTCTTCGGAGGTACAGAAAAAATTGTATACCTGAATGTCATCAGCATAGCTGTGTATATGGAAGCCAGCAGCGGCCACCATCTGTACCACCGGAGCGAGAAAGACGTTGAAGAGCACTAGTTCAATAACGCTGTCTTGGGGCACTCCGCTCCGCAAGATTGTAGTCCTTGACATAGCTCTCCCTAGTTGAACGCACTGTTCTCGATTTGCCAAGTAAGATTCGAACCACCCACTTCAATGAAGGTGACACTCCGACGTCATGAAGTCGTTGAAGCATCATCGTGTGATCAATTGTATCGAATGCAGCGGAAAGGACCTGGCTCATGGGCAGAGCCACTTGTTTTCTTGCAAATGCTATCTGAATATCGCTGGAAATTTTGACCAATGCAGTTTCTGTGGAGTAACCTTTGCGATATTTTTATGTACTATGTATTTCTTTGAGGCATCCGGCACACAACTACGCAAGACGTTGTGGTCGGGCGCAGGTTTTTGATCCTGAATTTGGCAAGGCGACAGAAGTATCCAACCTTATCGTACGACCTCCATGTTAAGTAATTATATTTTCATTCGATAGACGCATCATGGCAGTGAAAGAAGTCGGTCAAAAGTTGTGTTGAAATGGGCTTCGAACGTCGACATCTTGCTTTGTATCCCCTAGCAGGCGCTCTACAGAGTGAGCTATTCGTGCCCGACTTCGAAGCAGTTGCAAGATGCTATATCCGACCCACAGAAATAAAACGTTACATATTCCTATATTTTTCATTCCGACCAGCGGTAAGATTTTGAAGACAAAGAGGTTTGAAAAGCAGCCACTGAAAGTTGTGTAGGATGGTATTCGAACCCAAAACTCCTGTTTTTTATCCGCAAGTAGGCACTCTAACGCACAGAACTAACCCTGCCCGACATTATAACAGTTATAGTTGCTGGATATAGCACCTATATAACTGCCGGGTAATGATAGCTCATCAGTTGGTAGACCGCCTGCTTGCGGATGCAAAAGCGGGAGGTCGTGAGTTCGAATCAAATCACAGCCTAACTTTTCAGACGGCTGCCTTCACATCTTTTCCTCATCACTTTCCTGCTACTGGGCCTAAAAATTTGCTTATATAACAATAATAAATATAACGCTGTTGTATCGACTGTCGAATGTAGTGGCTTTATATCTGCTGCGAAATCGGGCAGGGATACCTCAGTCAGTAGAGCGCCTGCTTGAGGAACCAAGACCGGGATGTCGTGGGTTCGAATCCAACCCTACCCAACTTTTCAGCCGGCTATTTTTCGAATCCCTTCGTCTTCAAGCTCCTACCGCTTTGCCTAGTTGAAAAATAACTCTTATATTTTATGGTTGCAAGAGGGGTAGGGGCTGAAAGAGTATTTGTTATGAAGCCTATCGGAAATTAACAGAGGACAGGATTCGTCTCCGAAGATTGATTGGAACGAGGTGTGGCCAGTAGAATGCCGGTGGGACGATTTGGATAGTACCCGTCCTTTACTTTTCGCGATCTTCTCTATGCCCTATCGGTCGCGCTGCTGTGTGGCTACGTTCGAAGCACTCTCGGTTCAGATATTTAAGAACCAATCGCGTAGCGTATTTTAAGCATTTGCGACACCGTCGGCTTGTACTTACGCATTATTCTTTAGCACCGATACTGCTAAGTCACACTTTTTAGAACACCATTAAATTACACCTCGTTAGAGCTAAGTTACGAATTTGACCCTTTTGCGCACAGTTCCTGCTCGCTGCTACTTCTATTGGTGTTAAGGTTAGGTTATCTACTCTTCTACTACTCCTCTTGTGAGGTTGATACAATCCCCCCCAATAAACTGATGACTGTACGAGTATCCGGAACCTATACCTCAGATTTAAAGTAGTACTGTTCCTTATTTAATGCAGTCGCCCCCGACAAGCTGGTAGAATGTGTTAAGGTTGAGCAATAACAGTTAGCGTTAGGCTAGCTAGCTGGTACTCTAGTAAAGCTCTTATTATATAGTTGATACAATCGCACCCCGACAGGCTGACGACCGTACGATTATTTAATTACCTTAACCTGAGCCTTAGAGTTACGCTATTACGTGCCGGTTATATTAATGTAGTCGACCCCCACTGGCCCCGTACACTATAATTAGTTAGTAGCGGTCAACTAATCGCTCGTTTCCCTACAATTATCGGTCCTTCGACAGGCTGGCGTTTCTGTGGAGAATTGTTTCAATCAGATGGCCGCCCGCAACACGAACTCGCCCCTTGTATGCTCACGAAGTTAACCCCACAGCTATACACCACATGGTTTACTCAAGTCCAACGGCAAGATATTTTGAAACCACTAAGGCAAAGCAGATATCTATTAAGTTATTAACAATTATGTCCCACTCCGCTATGGAGTTTTTATAAGGAAAGCTATTATTAATTTAACTAATAAGTGCGTTAAATGTACTTAGGTGCGAAGCCTAACGCAATATTGCTTCCTCCTTTAAAACACCAATTCCGTAAACCAAACCAATAACTCGATAACCGTAATAAACGCAATTCCTTTGCGTAGATTAACCCAACGCACGGTTTCACAAACATAAAAGTCGTATAAAAACCTCGGGGATTCGTTCCAGAAACCACACTATACGCTAGAAACTCCGTTCAATAATAAGCAAATAAAGCCGTGCCTATACGTATGAACTACCAACCATCTGGTAGCTAAGTCACCAATGATAAAAATAACAATAAAGATTGTTGCAGTTCTTTGCAACTACTACGACTGACTTCCGTAATCCAAGAACACAACTACACAAAACTAACACTAAACTAGAACTTAAAGCTATCTTACCTAATAAGCTAAATTAACGAAAATATGTAAATTAGTTCAAAACAAAATTACAAAATTTTACAACTTAAGAATGCAAAAACGGGGACCAGTAAATAAATATACCCATGGGGATTTTTATTATGACGGCTATCGGTTATAAAAGAGACGGCATTCGTCACCGGAAGATTGTGTGGCCCGAGGTGTGACCAGCAGAATGCCGGTGGGACGATTTATACTGCGCGCGTCCTACTGTTCGTGATCAGTGTTCGCCCCATATTTTGCGATGCGGCGTGATCCTTGCTCGGCTCTAATTGCTCCGGTTCCAGATAGTTGAGCAACAGACACGTATAAGGAATGTTTATTACAAAGTGATATAAAACACTGACGTCACACTCGTAGATCGCTTGCAGCGCTATCCTTTACTATTCGTATTGACAAGCCGCGGCACTATTCTTTAGTACCATATATTTTTGATTAAAATTAAGCCTGCACCGGTCACTCTTACACAGTCTGACTTTCCACTGTTGCACAATCTGGCCTTTCACTCTTGCACAATCTGGCCTTCCACTCTTGCACAATCTCGCCTTGAACTCTTACACCGTCTGACACTCGGCTCTTATACAATACTCGGCCACTAGTTTCAGCTTTCACTTGCTTATCCCGACGTCTGTTACTTTTCGGTTTAGGTTATGTTACGACTTCCTAGTATTGGACCTAAGTTCTTAGCATTACATTATCACAGCTAATGTTTAAAAAGTATGGTTGAGCGATAGTAATTTTAAATTAGGTTATCTATTATTCTAATACAGCCCTTGTGGGTTGACACAACACGCCCCGGCTGGCTGACGTACCGTGCGAGTATTTGATTACCTCAACCTAAGCCTTAATGCCCGTTATGTTAAACACCGGCTGGCTGTTAGTATGGAGAGATATGTGGTTTCCGGCTGGCTGGCCAAGAATAGTAGGTGGGATCTAGCGGCGACTCGAGACGGTAATAGATTCCTAGCCCCTTACTCGTCCGGTTTTCTCAAGAATAGTACTACTTGCTCCGCTTACCACGGCTGGCTTCCAGACTTCACACGTAGCACTACTATATTCGAAACCCACCTGCACTCTCGCCCTGAATTTGTTCACTCGATTCGGGGGCCGAAATTTTTAACGTGTTACTAAACCTAAGTTATACTACTCTATCGCTCCTAGTATACTTATTGCCACTTCTCGCCAGAGATTTTAATTGGGAAAATACTATTATTAAAATAATTAGATTTAGTTAAATACCTATGTGTGCAGCTTCGATACTAACTCTACTATTTCGCCGATACCACAAAATATATAAGTACAACTCCGTTTCATCTTAGGACGCAATTCTTTTGCGTTATGCTGTACCGCAATCTTGCCATAAGTATGTTAGAGCCAAATCCAAAAGCATAAAAACCACATAGATGCTAATATCCAAGCTCGCATACGCTACCGGATCTCAACAAACAACCGCCAGTTGAACACGTAACAATAATGCCTAGCTAATAGCTAGCTAGCCGAATAATAATATATAAAGATTATTAACAAAACATGTATAAAACCATCAAGTTCAACTAGATGACGTCTATACTCGCCGAGATCAGAAAGACTGAAATTAAAATTAAATAAATTTAACTGTACATTAGCTAGTGTGTGAAACGAGAGCTTGTTATGCAAATTAGGTAACAAAATAAACTAAAATTTATAAAAAGTAGTACAGAAATAGGGTTACTTATTTGTGTCGCCGATTACTGTTCTTCCCTTAAGCTAGGCCTTTCTTCCATCTAGTCCATAAAATCAAGCCACCTGCCATGCATTCTTTGCGCTTCCAAAAAGATACTGTTTCCTGTTTCCGTGAGATCCAAAAGGAAACCCGTGTATAGGCGTTTGCTGACCTTAGAATCACTTGTCCGCTGGGCTAAAGGCCGAGCATAAGCACCTTTCCAGTAGGACAGCTATAACAGTATAACCGTGCGCAATTCTTTGCGCATGTGAATAAACCAAGACTGAATTAAAAGCCGGATAAGATTATACGTAACTCCGCACCGACTACCAAACTAGTAGCTCTTTAAACTAGCTGCCATAGGAACACGTAATAGAAACCAACTCGATTAGCTAGGTAGTCGTTAACCCGGAACAAGTAAACTACAAAATAAAACAATTAAACAGATCTAAGCTTTCTGAAACCGCAAAACCCTGCGAGATCTGGATCAAAACTTACTATAGAAAAGGAAATTGGATTTAGCTTAACTTAGCTAATAATAAAACAAAAGGATTTATGCAAATTAGCTAGAGAACATATAATAAAATTTTAAGATTTTAGAAAACTAACAACCCAGGCATTATATAATAAACAATTTTGTGAAAAAAAAACAAAAATTGGGATTTTAGCCCCGGGATCTCCTTGGTAGCCTACTAAACCCACCACAAGAGTAATAACCGACCCAGTTTGCAAAAAATAAATAAAAATGTTACTGCAATACAATCTATCACTAGCTATATTATTTTAGAGTATAAACGCTATACACGTAAATTTCACTCATATTATTCCTTTACGTGGCCTTTGATTCAAAGATTTTTGGCCCTTGTATTTGGCTCTTTTGGTGTTATTAGCGCGCTTAGCGAGGTGCCTTAAGTACCAAGCAACAGCCCAGGGATATCTCAGCGTTTATGTAAAAGCCGCTTACAAGTAAACCAGATTCGATCTGTAGTGCTATATAATTGTTCATGGTATTTAGTATATTTGTTATTTTTGACATTAAATCCTTGTCGCTGAAAATCCGAACCTCAATAGATAATTTTCCTCTCCTATGAACATTCATGACTGAAACTGCCTTATTACAGTTGTTCATACACATACCAAGTCTATTAGGACAACTTTGTTGTGTTTTACTCCATGTATAATACCGAATCCAGACTGAAAGCGAAATCTTCAAACAGCTTTCAGAGAGTGCATACTAGTAACTAAAAACGGTGAGTAGAAACAAAGCGGTGTGGATAGTCTGCATTGAAGATTATTTCGAGGGGATCCAAAGTAAAGTTTCCTAACCACTTCGATATCTTTAAAATGTAACATAACCATAGGATACACCAGTTGCTTGCATACCTACTGCAGGGGCTAACACCTCGGGACTTCGGACGTAAGCCCATGTTTAAAGCATTATTTGATATTTTAACCTTGCATGGTCTTAAAATAATCACTGTTCTTGGTGTGCATGCCGGCACGAGCTTTCCACAATGTAGTGCTGCGTAGTTTATTGGAATCTATGTCCCCGTTAACTTTCTAATGGTGGTGTAGATATCAATGAACTGCATACCAGTAGATTTCTCTCATCAAGCCCAGTCGAACGGTGAGCTACACGACTACATTCCGAAGATAAAATTTTTTGTTTTCCAGAGGGAGGACCATTGGGACCTCAAAAAAATTTTCAGGGATGTTGATAAAATGAGTATATTCTGAACCTGCTTATCGAGTTGAATCGATTGGTACTAAAATTTTATCTGTAACTTCAAAACTGACGAAATTCCGGCTGGGGGAATAACCGAACACGTCTTTTACAACGAAAATTAGACGTAGGGTAACAACGGATGCAAGCACCTATGCTAAGTACCTTGCATTTATACAATCTCGTTAAAGTAAACAAGTCCAAAAATTTTACATAAATACGTGATATTACAAACGTTACATACGGTTTTCGCAAGGCTTTTCGACATTTAGACACCCACCAGACACTTTTTCAGCTATACACAAGTGCACAATTTTTTCGAAACGTTTAGTTTGGCTTAAAGATTTCGTGTAGCATTTATTTTCAACGTTTTATAGGTTCGATGAATCCCAGACTTTCTGAAGTTGTCATTAAGAGCATATAATATTTTCGGAAAACATGCCGTTACTGCATAAAACTCTACTTAAGCTCCAAAATAGAACAGTTTCATTGCAGCAGTACGATCTCTGTTTGCCAGTGTTACTGGGCGTTGTATTTACACAGTATGCTCTGTTATTTTATTATAGGAATTTTAGGAATTCACGGGCTGACGTGGTACTGGACGGACCGGCGGAAAGGAATCACCGCCACAGGGGCATGGTCATTCGTAACCTCAAGGAGGTTGAGGGTGATTGCACAAATGGAGTTCGACGGAGGACTGAAGGTGACAGTGTGAAAAGGATATTGGAAGTTGCAGGGGTTGATGTGTGTGCACCTCCAACGTATGTGTCTCGGATAGGTGAGTATGACCCAAATCATCGCCGCCATATTGCAAATTCGATAGTTTTATCTATCTATGTCAGCATAGACAGACTATGTCCACCCCACCGAACTGTACTTGGGCACCAACAATACCAAAGGAAGGTTGAGACCAATGATCGTCCCGGAGTATATACATGTTCTTTAGGCGCGACGCCCTCATCTTAAATGCTGATGCAAACGGTAGACGTAGGAATGAAGTGACATCGGGTGCAGCGGCTATTGGCGTTGGTCGCATTCAATGACTACGCCAGCGTGAAATTATTGAGCGTAACAATGATCAAGACATTTATTGTTGTATTTAAAACTGCGGAGAATTGGCGACTTGGCATTTGTTTAACTGTCAAGGTTTACTCAGTAATCAGACAGACTAAATTATTTCGTTAACTGCAAATCACCAGATTTTGTATGCGTGTGTGAAACGTGGCTCCATAAAACCATGGCAACCTCTGTTTCAGTGGGTACACCTTATTCAAGTGTGACCGCGTTTCCGTTTTTCATGGTGTCGCTCGTGGAAGATGTGCAGTTGTCGCTATAACTGTACTGTCAAAAATCGTGCGCAAAGATGCGCCAAAATTTTGGGAAAAAAATTGATTTTCCACCAAGTTTATAAAAAATTGGGAGAAAATTTTTCAAAAGACGAAAAGTTGCAAGAACTTAGAAAAATATTAAGTCCAAAAAATTTCGAAAATTTTTCCATCGCTGTCCTTTGGGGGATCTGACCCATGGATCCATCTTGCATCCGCCCTTGCGGAGCGCTTCCTTGCCTTTTAGTAAGGAATCATGTCTTGTGTTTTGTTAGAACAAATATTTGTCGCCTACTGTAACGCTCGGATAAGGCATGGGCACCAGCACTAGCCATTTGCTTCCACCTGGATACACCCACTGTCACGTGTATCAAAATTTATGTGGGACGTCTTCTTTAACTGCCAATAGCTACTCTCTGGTTGCCTCTGGTTCCACGACGAAAATTCTTATGGTGCAGCTGGGTGGCGCTCGCCCTTGCTTTTTCTATACACCTGAATTATTTATGCGTATGTGAAACATGGCTCGGTAAAACGATGACGAACTCTGTCTTCTGTTCAGTGGATACCCTCTGCTCAGGTATGACCTAGTTTTTTTCCTGGTATCGCTCCTGGAGGATGTGCGGTTATCGTTATTATGTGCTGTCAAATTTTGTGTTCAAAGATGCAAATTTTGGCAAAACTGGGGAAAATTGGCAAAATTTATATTTTCTACCAAATTTTTCAAAAATTAGGACAAAATTTGTCCAAAATTGGATGAAAAGTTGCCAAAACTAAGAGAAATATTAAATTCAAAAAATTTAGGAAATTTTTCCATCTCTGTCCGGTGTGACCATCGATCAATCTTGCATCTGCCCTTGCGGAGCCCTTCCTTGCCTTTTAGAGAGAAATCATCTTTTGTGCAACATTGTTAGATCAAATTTGTCGTCTACTGTGACGTGCAGATAGGACGTGGGCAGATGCACGGGGCATTTGCCCCTATTTGAATACACCCATTGTCACTTGTGACTGCGCATCAAGTTCCCTGTGGGACGTCTTCTTTAACCCCCCTTAGTTGCTCCCTGGTTGCATGTGGTTCCTGCTTAAAAATGATACGTTCAGGCCCCAGGAACATAGATAGTTGCTAAATAGATCGTTGATCACCAAGTAGCTGTCATGTTTCTATGACTTGACGACAGCTTTCGATGACAGCACCTTGAATGGTATTAATGTGGTGTACCTTGATTGCAGGCGAGCATTTGACACTATATTATAGTAAAACGTTAAACCTTTTAAGCAATTGCTTCAGAAGCTTGCTTTTGTTGGTATCAGGGATCGCCTGCTAAGCTAGTTCCGGTGTTTCCGGGTATATCGTAATCACCGGGTGGTGATGAGTGGCGTCGTAACAAAGTGGAAGTGTGTCAAGAGCGATATTCCTCAAGGTACATTGAGCGGAACGTATTGTTTCATTATATTTGCCAACGATATACCGTCTGCGGTAGACTCACGGAAGGCAATCTATGCGGATGACATAAAGCTCTATGTGACCGTCCACCACAGCACCAGATTGTTCTGGGCTCCAGTGTGACATAATGCAGTGCTTGCGTAGCCGGTATGAAATCAGCTCACGTTCAAGCCGAGCTAGCCCCACCTATTGCGTATTCGAGGCAAGGTGCCGCTTCAGTATAGACCAGCTAACCACCTGATGGGCAGGTGTAGCAAATCAAAGACCTTTGTGTCATTGTCAGTGACAATCTTAAATTCAATGCTCATCTGGGCACTCCTGAGCGGAAAATCAATAGGGATAATCCGACGAACAATCGAAGGCTGATGTTATTGGGCCGCTGTTCCAATCTCTGGTAAGACCGATAGTGGAGTACGTGTCAGCCGTATGGTCGCCTCAGTAAACGTCGAGCATCCACCGTCGTGAAAGGATTCAGCGAAAAAGTCTTCAGATCGCAGTTGAATATAAACTGGGCCCAGGGAACTCCTTTAATTCTTCGTGACGAGACTGCTTATCCTATAAAGACCTTTAAGATTGTTAACGACGGCTCGAGTCTTGTGATCGAGCATTTCTTACAGACGTCTCACCGTGTTCTACGAGGATACGAATGAAAAGTATTCGTCCGACCATGTCGAACAAAAAATCCCAAGGCACTGCTTTTCTTCCAATTCGTTTGCCCATGAAATGAACTTTATCTCTCCTAATCTCAAATTTGGTGCATGGTTTAAAACGTCGTTGAGAGGAGCGCGGCAAACTGTGTAAATAGAATGCGGTCTTAAACAGTCTAAAGGCTCTTTGTGAAGCTAGTGTTTATTATAGCTACCATAATAGTTTTATCTTAAGTTTATTGTCTGCTTTATTTGGGTAGCTAGTAGTTGAATTTGCGTTATAACACTTCACTTAGCAGGAATGTATGGTCTATTTTTGTATAACAGATTGATGATTCCAATGTGCTGGGGTATAATGGCGTTTCCAGGATTGCACGGTAGCGGGCGGGTGTGTCCATGATGCCGACCACCCCCCGCGCAAGGGCCAGGCTCCGCCACTCGTACATCTGGACTCGCGCTAAAAATTTTCGCAAAAACGGGAATTGGGAAAAATAGGGAGAAAATTTGTCAAAACGGCAAAGATGAAGAAAATAGACTAAAATTTTGGAAAATTTTTACATCTCTGTCCGATGGGGGTCTGAGTTATTGATGTACCCTTGTGGATCCCTTCTTTGCCTTTTAATGAGAGATCATCTGTTATCCAACTTCGTCAGAACCAATTTGTCCCCTACTGTCCCGCGCGGGTAGGGCGTAGGCACACGCACAAGCTATTTGGCCCCCACGTGGATTCACCCACTGTCAGTTGTGGTTGCGCAGCAAAATCTGTTGTCTTTTACCACTTTTGTCTACTTGCTGGACGCTTGTGGTTCTGCGACCAAACTCATGATGCAGTTGGCCGCGTTCGCCCCATGTACCACTCTTGTACACACCTGGCTGCCAGTAATTGAAAATTGTAATTATAAGGCATCCTTGAGCTGCTTCTACCCGCTTCGCAGCACTAATAAAATTGTGATGTACGATATCCCCGTCTCACTAAGATCTACCACTGGAATTTTTTCTTTATAGTTACTATATATTTCTCAGCTAAGTAGTATATACTTGCGTACTAAAATTGAGTGTTTGCTTTCTTGCCCAGGTACCTTCTTGCGCTGCTAAAATTTCGAATCTTTCTCTTATGAACGAAAAATATGAATTTATTACTATTTCCTCAACATTTCCCGGCGGTGCTAAATTGTCATATAAATATGCACAATTGAAATTAATTACACATTGATATTTGACACTTGCCACAGTTAGAATACTTTATCGGCTCCCCAGGGAACAGGGGGAATTTGACAGTGGTTGGTATATACCTGAAACCGCCTGTTGGAATTTCGTAATTGGGGAACCAAATTCTTGACTTAGTTGTAATTTTGACAGTACTTGAGAAGCTGGTACTGGGTTAATATTATACAAATTCGGAGTATGGTTTTGGTTCCTGGCACAGAGAGTGAAATAGGAAGTAGCATAAGTACCGCGAAGCCAAGTTTTATTTAATACGATGAAACGAGGAAACAACAGTGTTAATTTAATGTCTTAAAATCCTAGCGCATGTTAATTATAGCGGTCATGCGGATATTATTGCTGCGTGTAAATACGCATTGATTAGTTTTTTACCGTGCTTTATATATATAGACACTTCGTATGTGTGTAATCTGGTGAGGTTATTTAAATGCTTAAATTATCTCACTTAACTTTCAGTTTAATCATGTTTGTAACACTCGACCGAAACAATCAAATGTGTAATAAGTGGTGTTTGTGTTAAAAGTAAAACTTATTGGCCAGTCCATATTGGGGGCACTCAAATCCTCTTGCTGATGTCCACAATGTCCCAACTATGTCCTCTATTTATTAATCTATGTCCCTAAATTAATATATTTTGTATTGGTACCGCCTCTTTTTAAATGATGGTTAATACTTTTAATCTGCACTGCGAAAACGCTGTGTCATAGCCTGAAGCTGTTTGTGAAACACAGTTATACGCCTCTGAAAATAAAGAAATATTTACCACACAGAACAAATAAAATGCCGCAAGACTTTGTAACAAAATAGACTACGGGTTCATCAAAGCTCCCCCGCTTTTCGAAAGACTGGACAGGCCAGATTATTGCATTGAAAACTATTATTAGGCGTGTCCACATTGCATCCCATCCGATAAGACAACTTTATACTTACGAAACCGATTGTGTATTGTATAGGTATTTATTTTTCGCACTTCTCGTCCGATTCGGATCCGAAAAAATGGTGCATGCTATTTCAGATGGGATATAATGTACACACTCGTCATAAAGTACACTTTCGATTTGGATTCAATGTAAAGTGACCTTAATGCTGGCAAAATGTATTTTGAAGTAAGACAATTCTTTACGACTGAATCCAGCGCCAAACCATGCAAACATCTATATACAATTTATCGGTAGCAAGCGATTCGGTGCTAAGTGCTGCTTTGCGATACGTTGCGACATTTCCCTAAAAGATGTAAAATACAGACGTGAAACCACCTCGGAAAAACCACCTCGGAACAAAATAATTATGTTATTTGTTTTGCATATTGTTATATATACATTTTGTTTTTATTTTATTTTAGATTTGTTTACATACTAAATGAACGTAATAGAATAATTGTCTGTCTGAGTGTGGGATCGTTTTTTGTATGGGTCTGGTTTGATTCGGTTTGTGTGTATTTTGTTGTTGTTTCTTCATGTCATCGTTTCTCTATTCGCTATTCGTCTGTAGTTTGTATTATTTGTATTTGCAAAACAAGTAGCTTTTTATTATTTGTCATACCGAATCATACACCTGTTTGTGCTATTTGAATCTGTTCATCTCTATATATCTGAAACCCAAGCGCTGTGTGTACCTCACGAGTTGGATTTTGTCTAAATTATCGTGTGAAAGTGTTTTTCCTAAATCTAATACACTAAAGCTTCGGCACTAAAACTATATTATCATAACAATATATTTAACTTAACCAACGTGTCGTAAATATTTGTGTCTGAAATTGCCGATTTGCTGAAGTTTACTACGTATTTTTGCGCCATATATTGAGCCTTAACCTGCTTCTGATATACATACGCATCCCTGCAATCTGGAAATTGCTATATATCCGTGGTGTTCGGACTTGAGAGATCACGTGTGAATATTAGTTATAAAATATATAGATTTACTTGACGTGTTTTCTGAAACGAACTCGCTACATTAAAATTGGAGCATCTCAGATTTTCATCAAACTCAACATCATCATAACAACGATAGCTAATAAATAGCTTCAAATAAATATGGGAGCATTGTCGATTGAACAAGAAGCTGCAAAGCTTCTGGACTTCTCGCAGAAACAAATCGACATTAACCTGCTGGACAGCGTGGTCAATTGTATGCACAACGGAACTGGCGCAGAGGTACTTGAACGGCAATTGTACCGCTATGTATAGTAGATGTAGAAAAGGGCGCTCAGAATGTCGACGGCATGCACTAGGCACATGGCTACTCTAAGGCAGGGAGTAACCGGAATTCCGGTTCCGGTTCCGGCGAAAATCGTGTTCCGGTTGCGGTTCCGGCAAAGGGCAAAAACCATACCGGAACCGGAATTCCGGTTTAAAAATTTTGTTTGAAATTTTCCACGTTTTTTGCATCATCTTTGATCCAAACATATGTAATATATATTGTACAATGATCAAGCTCCAATACAACCAAGCAAAAGCAAAGATTAACCAAGCAATTTGACGTTTGAAACGTAAGTAGTGCACATAATTTCAGTTGGAATTTTTTTTAATAACCTGCAAGAGTTTGTTAGCAAATCAAAGCCACGTCGATGCTTGTAGCAGCTATTTTACACATCCAAAAGTGTGTGGGTACGTTTCAATTAAACCGGTCCAACTCGGTAACAGAGTATGGCTTACGCAGAAGTACTTAGGGTATGCTTGGCTAACATAAATTGCTTCAAGAACCAGCCAATGCGCTTGTAAACTTGGTAAATCAGTCTAAATTGAATTAAACTAACGTTATCTCCAACGCAGCTAGAAACTGCTTTCTTGGCAAAGAACTGTATTTATTGAAACTGTGCGAGCAGCAACACAATGTGTCTCATTTATAGCATTCTTATTAGAAAGTTATCATCATTATCATGTAACTTACGGGCACTGTTTGTCCAAAACTTAACGGCACTAGCCTAAACAGTGTCCCTCGCCACTGATCAGAAAATTACCTTCTATCTACTATTTTCTCTTAGAATCATATAAACCAATAATTTCAAGTTTCTTACAGAAGAACATGTAACAAACGTATGTGTAGTAAAGGAAGGCGACTGGAGACAGAGCGAAAGTGTGTATTCTACGCTCCAAGCTTTGTAAGCATATTCGATTTGACACAGTATACGCAATGGTGTATAGTGGAAGGCATTTTTTGCTCTGGGTGTCCAAAAATCGACATATTTGATCGATAAATAAATATTATTAGCTTCCTCAGTCTCTTTAAAGTTTCAGAAAGGCAATAATACCACCGTAATACATTAAGTTTAATGTAAAAGTTATTTTTAATGTATTTTAAATCCACTATACCTTGATTTTTTCCTTCATCTGTTTTACTATATATAAATTTCGAAGACCAGGTTCCGGTTCCGGATCCGGTTTAAATGGACGGTTCCGGTTGCTGGTTCCGGTTCCGGTAAATTTCGGTTCCGGTTATTCCCTGCTCTAAGGACATTTCAAATGTTTCGAGTGGACATCAAGAGCACGTAGTTGGCTTAACAAAAATGTTATAATAAAACTATTATACGACTTTTGCGCGGAGTAGTAATGATAAATTTACATGCCGCGCACAACTGTCATGAAAAATATTCACGCTGTAGGTCCCTGTCATTTGTCTTTTCGGAAATATACCACATAAAACGGAACGTCTTATACAATCATAACCAAGAGTAGGTGATTTTTAGTGGTATTCGTTCTTTGATTCGTATCAGCAGTACCAATATCATAAAATGTCGGAGACTCTGTAATGCCAGCGAACACCACAAAATTTCAAATTTGTGCCGGTTTTGTGAGAGTTTATGCTTTATTGATTTCTTGGCAATTAGTGTTTCAGACAGTGGAATCTTTTATAGTATAAAATAATGTAAACAAAAAACGATATATACTCAAATATACTGTACAGGGCCCAGGGCTTTTTTTTCAATTTCCGAATCGCGAAAATTACGCAAACCTGTTTTTTTTAATGCGTAACGGTGTACCAAAAAAGCGTAATTTTTATCATAAAAATTTTTATTATATCACAATTTAAAAAATAGCTGGAATGAGATATGCATTAATATCAGCATGCAGCTGTTTGTATCTTTCCAGAACGCATTAGTTATACGGATTCTTGAAAGACATAAACTGTTTATGCTGCTATTAATTCATATTGTCATTGTAGCAGATGCTGTTGTGCATTGGGAATCATGTTGAATAATTTGAGGAAAATATCCGGCCCATATGTCAGCTGCTAAGTTTGTCCTCCGGACCTAGAAATAAAAGGCGTAAATCACGCAAAGCTTGATCAAAAAATGCAAAACGGGTCATCAAAAACGCATAAAATACGCAAAAATGCGAAAAAACCGTGACAGGCCCATGTGTTCTTACAGTGTGTTTGGGCAGTAGCAACCTGTAACGTTGCCCGCTCAGAATAGTGCTCGCTGTAAATCAATTTTAAAGCTATATTTCACGCTTAAAATTAGTAATTGGCCATGCCTTGTTGAAACTGAGCGAGCGGAGTCTCCACTCAGGGCGCTATGGAGAAAGGAAAGATCGTGAATATTTGTGTCTGTCACACATACTCGTTTTCGATAAATTTTATTATTTGATAACAAAAGTGATGAGGATCCCTTATCTTTGTGGTCGAAATGGCAAAAACAGGTTTCTCAAGGTTACTTTGCCAAATCTGGCCATATGGGTACCAGTATTTCGCAGCCTATATCTCGCGACACAGGCTTTGTATCGAAAAACCAACGTTATCTTGTGCAGAATAAGCTCATCGAGATCTACAACTTTACTGAATATTACTTTTATGTGCGACCACTTGTTGCGCCGCTTTGGGTCTGAATATGATTCGTCGACCCTTTGCCTGAAATAACTATTTTTCAAATTTCGCCATGTTGCGTGTTTTACCTTACAACGGTGTATATTAGGTTTTCATGTACGCTGCATACCATGGTTTTGATATTTAGAGTCCAGCTTTAATATAATATAGTAATATACTGTAATATTATTATAATTATCTTTTCATGGGGTTTCAAGGTTTTACGATCGAGGAACCCGATTTTAAAAATGTGGTGTGTTATTTGGTTATGTATCGCATGCAGGGCATCAATAATGGTCTATGTATATATAGGTTTTGCGGTACACTGAATATGATGCGTAGGCTATATTGAGTCTAGCACGAATATTTAACACCTATTCGGATATTATCATTGGATTTAGCTTGAATGAACCCGATTACGTGAATATAGTCTGTCTTTAGTATATATATTGGTTATGTATTGCGTATAGCGCATGAAGAATGTTCCATGTATAGGTTTTTCTGTACGCTTTCATTATCTAGAGACTAGCGCGAATATTTTTGCGTTTTCGGTTATTTTCGATGGGTTTAAGAAGTTTATTGTGGTATATACATCAAACACAAAGCCTCTTACTATGTGATTACACAAAATGACCATTTTATGAAATCACACTCGCTCCGTTTCAGCCTCACTTGTGAGATACGTAATAGTTTATTTATTTTTAGCAACGTGCAGCGCAAGAAGTGCTAACGCGTCTAAAAGAACACACCGACTCGTGGACTCGTGTGGACGCAATTCTCGAGTATTCGACAAACGTTCAAACGAAATATTTTGGGTTGCAAATTCTCGAAGCTTTAATCAATACAAGATGGCGGGTACTACCACGTGACCAGGCTGAAGGTATACGCATAAACGTAGTTCGGATTCGCTGACTTCTCCAATACTGAACATTTTGCCAGGGGGCATAGAACGGAGGCGCTGGTTCAAAACCAGGGCGCGGGATTTTGCTACAGGGCATGATCTGGGATCCCCTGGCTTGAACCGGCGGTTACCCCGTCTTCAAAACTCAAAATTTTCACAATTTAATATTTTTCAAGGAACAATGCTAAGATTGTTAAGTGGCCCCAAACGGCGCTACTACTCCTCTGTTTTGGAAGTTGGCACAATACCTAACTTTTAAACCAATTTTGTTGCTGAAATTAATCAAATTTTTAACGTTATATATATCGAAATTTTGTCAAATTTTTGTGTTTTTGCCAGGGGGAGCCAAAAATTTTGTCAGGGGCCCCAAGCGAAGATGCATCCGTTTTTATCCAAGGGGCTATGAAAAATGGCATACCCACCACATCACACTTTGGAGAAGCCAGATTCGATGCCATATGTACTTGTGTAGTTGCAAACTACTAATAAGCGTGGTTCTTGACGGACCATGTATTTCTTGCAACTAGCTTATTTCATTGGAACTTTTGGCATAGTGGCTACTTTTAATGCAAACCATTAATATCGCTAGGATGCTGTGTATAAACATTTTTTATCATTTTGCCGAGGTTTTGATGGGCCTATATGGACAAAATGTGAGCGATGAGCTCTTGTATAGTTCTAGCCAATGCTCGTACATTCGTTTCGTTTGAGGGTTTGCTCGCAGGTCGCTTGATTTTAGAGTTATTGACTTTTGTTTGCACTCGACTAAGCGGCGAATGTCGTGCGGCGCCTCGGAGCGGCCGGGAAAACGGTTTGGTGTTGCGTTGTCTAGTTTGTTACGGTAGGTACTTGCATAGCTTGTAGCTATTACCAGACAGTAGCCACGATAATGGGGTTCTTCCTGCTCGTTGGAGGCCGTTGCCTTTTTTGGTCGGTGTAGTTTCTGACCTCACGTCATGTTGAATTCAGTATTCTTTCAGTACTACTAATAGGCTGTGTGACGCGAATTTATGATAACCGGGCCTTCCGTTCGTAAGAGATGAAATTTATCGGGATTAAAGTAAAAGCATAAGGTTTTGAAACTTTTGCTGATATGTCGCCAGTGCGCATAGTGGTCGAAAATGATTGGTCAACTCCTTCTCCAGCCAGCAAAACTGCAGCTATATATTACGAATCGGTTTTGTGCTAAATAAAACGAAGTTTTTTTTTTTGCTTTTAGAAAGTACTAATACGATCGAGCAATATATAGATGTTTTCGTTTTAGGTATCAAGAAATATATCGTTGGTCTTGTTATTAAGACTTCTTCCGACGCAGCACTGATGGAGCGTGAAAAAGTGTTTCTTAACAAATTAAATTTGGTTCTTGTTCAGGTAAATTTAGCTTGTATTTATAACAACTTCGTTTTAGAGCTGTTGATATAGTTGCCTGTAGCTGACCAAAGTGAGAATTCGCGTTGCTTCTGATCTGTTAAAATTTGCGTAGTTTATCGTCAATATGTTTTTATATGACTGTTTACAACAATAGTAAAAGGATTTTTTTGTCAGACACAACTGCGATTTACCGCCAATACGCGTAAGAAACTGATTCCGTGTGTGTTCGTTCGTAACTATCGTTGTTTCGCGGACGTTACTTCCTCAATTAAGACGCAATTATTTAACTATCCATTCGCTGAAAATGGTGCCCGGTGGCATGAAACGCCCCGGGGCATTTTACCAAGAGGAAAAGGCTCAAAACGTGGTACAGACACTGAAAAATGTCTTTGATGGAGAGAAAAGCTTTTTTGAAGTAAATTTGGACGAAATGGCTTCAGGCCAGGATTTTGATTTAATTTTACTTGAATTTAAATTTGATTACACATTTTGATCAAATTATATGTCATTTGGGAAAGTTTAAAAGGTGTGGAAACAAAAAATTAGCTTCCTCAGTCTCGTCAAAGTTCCAGAGAGGCAATAATGCCATCGCAATACATTATGTTTAATGTAAAAGTTATTTTTATTACATGTTAAATCTACTGTACCTTCATATCTTTCTTCATACGTCTTACTATGTATATAAGTTTCGAAGACCAGGTTCCGGATCCGGTTTAAATGAATTGTTCCGGTTATTCTCTGTATTTATTATATTTATATGTTCGGTTGTATTATTCCAATAAAAAATCATATATAAAGCTCCTTGAAAGGATAATTTTTTCAACTAAAAAAGAATATATGTGCACATAGGCATTGTATTTAAAGGTAACGTATGTATTGTAGCACACACCACACACGTCTTGATAGCAATAATATATCTGTATCAAAGTCATGCATATAATTTATACATATTTCACAAAGTTTACCAGGGGCGCAGCATGCTATTAAAAAGTGGGTGAATGGCCTGAGCATAAAGGGAAAGTGGGCAGGAAGCTGCGCCTTTTAACGTTTACCACTAGTACACAGTTCCTGATTTTGGTTTCTTGATTGATTTAGATTGTCAAGCGTGAATGGCCCAACAACTGGCCAACGTTTTTATCCGATATCGTTGGCGCTAGTCACACAAACGAGTCATTGTGCCAGAACAACATGATAATACTCAAGCTTTTAAGGTAACAGCTTACTTGTCTGCTTTATCCGATATCTTAAGGTTATAGTCTGCTGTGAGTGATTGCGAGTGGTCCAGTTTGAGTTATGTGCGTGGATTGTCTGTGAAATTTATGGACAATGATTTTTAATACGGCATCCTGAAATAATTGTTCGTATAAAACGGAACAGAAGCACAGAATACTAATATACTTTGTACTCGGTTATCGAATTCCCAAGTACCGTAATTTATGAAATCAACTTATGATAGAATTTGGTGATAATTAAAAATATACACCCGGCCAAAACAAACCATCGGTTTTATATGTACTAAGTATTTTGAAGTAAGGTTACTTTGAAAGTAACTGGTTCATAGCTCGTCCGTAACAATATTGTTTTTATTTATTTTGTAGCTGGCCAAGTTATGTTGTACGTCCGCATTCGACATCCATAAATTGAGTTTGAACCAGCTGCGCTTTTTTGGGCACTGATGGCTACCGATGTGTGCAGGTGGTTACAGCATTTGTAAGAAGTTCATACAGCTTTACTAGATCAGCAGCTCTGGCACAAGAATTTCTTGTCAGAGAAGAGTCTCAATTTTCCTTATGCTCTCTTGTTTACTCTAAAAACAAGTCATAAAGCCTGAAATAGGCTTTTTTGGTTTTTATTGCAGGATTGAACACATATATAGGGTCCTTTCGCTGTTTGGTTGTGTTTGAATCGTATCTGGATGTCCTATTTTCGCCTGTTGAAGCGAAACAACACTCCTATTGGTAGCTTACTTCATATTCTATATATGATTACTTTATTGTATTTTAGCGAAGAAGTGTTTGATTTCTCGGCGGGTCAGATGACGCAGACCAAAACGCATCACATGAAGCAGCAGTTTTGCAGTGAATTCCAGGCTGTTTTCCACTTGTGTGTATTTGTGTTGGTAAGAAACTTTATGCAATTTTTTTGGATTATTTTACTTAGTAGCCCTGGTATAGTGATAACATACTGTGATACTGTTTACAGTTTTGTGTTGGTACTTTCCACTTTCGGAATCTCCTCATAAATATTTAGCGCAAAGCACCAAACTTTGTTCCTACTGTTTCGTCATATCATCCGATAATTAGCATGAGGGCTCCCAAAGTGCACATCCAATATTATACACGTTTCTGTGTAATCTATTTACATATTTACAATGTTTCAAATGCTAATGTTGTTTCTCTGAAAATATTTGTACGACAGTAAAAGTAATTAAAAATATTGAAATATTTAGCACAAAGAACCAAATTTTGTTCCTACTGCTTCGCCATATCATCCGAGAATTAGCATGGGGGCTCACAAAGAGCACGCCCAATATACATATTTTTGTATAACATATTTTCAATATTTCTATTGCTTATGTTGTTTGTCTGAAAATATTTATATGACAGTAAAAGTGCCGGAAAATATATATTTAGAGAACCAAGCTTTGTTCCCACTGCTTTGTCATATCATCTGAGAATTAGCATGGGGGCATCCAAGGTGCATTCCCCAATATTATACACATTTTTGTGTAATATATTTTCAATATTTCTAAGGCTGATGTTGTTTGTCTGAAAATATTTGTACGACAATAAAAGTAATTGGGAAATATGGAAATATTTAGCACAAAGAACCAAATTTTGTTCCCGCTGCTTCGCCATATCATCCGATAATTAGCATTGGCGCTCCCAAGGTGCACGCCCAATATTATACACATTTCTGTGCAATATATTTACAATGTTTGTAACGCTAATGTTGGTTGTCTGTAAATATTTGTACGACAGTAAAAGTAATTGAAAATATGACAATATTTACCATATAGAACCAAACTTTGTTCCCACTGCGTTGCTATATCGTCCGAAAATTAACACGGGGGTTGCAAAACTGCACTCCCCACTTTTTCCGAAGGCCGAGGAGAGCTCAGAGATAGGCTAAAAATTATTTTGCGATCTTTCCGAGTTCGATAAAAACGCCTTAGGAATTTATCTATTTCTCTGCCACGACCACTGGTGAGGTGGCCTTGAGAGACCTTGTAATATTCGGTTATGTGATCATGGGCGGGCTCATGGCTCCCTTGTTGTTTGGTTAGACAAATTGCAGGCTAAAATGTATTGATTAGTAATATATGCAAGAAATTGAATAAACGTATACTTATTTTAAGTAGGTTCTAACGTGATAGCCAACGGGCAACACAGTCATTGCCGCTATGTGTCTAAGCTAAAATCTGTCCAGTGCCAGCACATTTTGCATACATAAGATTTGTCTTTTACTGGCGTTTACCTAAAAATTCTAGTCGCCTGAGCAATCCAGGTAGCGTGGAGTCGATGATTTTAATACTACCTAATACCTAAGGTGCCCTTTTCCGCACTGACAGAAATGAGCGAAAAGTAGCCAGGTTTTAAAGCCAATAGAAAAAATTCAGCTAATATAAAACAGACGGGTACAGCAAGAAAAACTGGTGAGCGATTGCAGAACCTTTTGTGACCGATATTTATGACTTGTCCTAACAAAACTAAAAGGCAATCACTGTTGACGTTCTCCGTCACGGGCGATGTTTAACGCGTGTAGCCGTGATATTGGAGAAAAACAATTTGTATGCTGTCTGACCTGTTCACAGCCCTCCGAAAAGCGGGGGGAACTTCGGGAGGCCTCCATGTTCATGCTCGGGGGAAAATTAAAAGTGGGGGATAAATTTTGCTTAAAAATATATTTTCATGCTTTTTACTGCCGCTAATGTATTTTCAAGCAAAAAAGCGATATTTTAGCATTATAAATTGTGTATATAATT
Organism: Trileptium ribeirensis; assembly: GCA_030248225.1. Lineage (NCBI taxonomy): Eukaryota > Metazoa > Nematoda > Enoplea > Enoplida > Thoracostomopsidae > Trileptium > Trileptium ribeirensis. The sequence continues at coordinate 11,305 of JASANE010004448.1, read as the reverse complement.
AATGTTAAAAAAACAATTTGCAAACAAAAAACATAAATTTTTAGATATAAAAAATTTTTGGAATTAGTTGAACATGGGTGGTTTCGGCCGAGTGGGGGGACGGACATGGGGGAAATTCTCACGAACATGGGGTGACTTGGAAAGTCCCCCCCACTGTGGACAGGCCAGTGCTCCCATGAAATTTAATTTTTGTTTTCCTTTCCATTTCAAGCGCGGATCAGTACGGGAACGCTAAATGCATAGCAGATCATCCTTCCGGAATTCTGGCTGCATCCTTTATAAAATCAAGGGAACAGTCATAGTTTGTATTTAAAATTTATTTCACAAGAATATGTGTATAGTAGGGTGGGGTGAATCCGGACATACATTCGCATGCAACACAGAAGATGCTTGTCGCGAAACCAGATAAACGTCAGCAGTCTGCACCCACCATTGCTATTATATACCATAAATACATCGTTATTGGGGATCCAGTGGTTTAGCAAAAATGTTCCAAATCTTGCTGTCCGAAATCACCCCCGAAAAACCTATCAAAACTGCAGTCGAACCTTTTTGGCTCCAGCCTTTCTAGAAATAGATGGTCAAACCCTGGTTGCTTGTTTATACCCTAGCACGTTCTATTGTTGTTAGACATGGATCACCGCTTTTGCCGTGGAACGTTAGGAAATAGGGTCATGTCCGGATTCACCCCGTGTCCGGATTCGCCCCGCCATCAGAGGCGGGGTGAATCCGGACATAACTGCTTTTTCTGATACATGTTTCAGACTAATTAAATGCTACAATGCCCCGAATATACAATCGCAAAACGGAACCCGTTCGTTTGGATGCGTTACAAGCGGCTATTAATGACGTTATCAAAAACAATATTCCCATTCGTACAGCAGCAGAAACACATAATATTAGTAAAAGTACTCTTTCCGATCGTGTTGCAGCTGCAAGGCGCGATAGACCTGTTCAGCAAAAAGGCGGTCAGCCAAGTCTTCCTCAGTCCACGGTCCTGGACATCGCGGCTGCGGTAAAAGCCATGGCACGTTGCGGTATTGGGCTAAGCCGGACAGAGTTGAAAAACGAAGTCCAAAAATTTGTCATTGCTAACTATGATGCCACAAACGAAGTAGGCCAATACTTGAGAAAATATTGCCGATTTAAAGATAAAAGGCCAAACGACGATTGGCTACGGAAATTTTGTGTCGACAACCACATAACTTTGCGAGTCGGACAACCGATTCAAAAAATTCGCGTCTTCGCACAGTCAGACCCTTTCTCCATTTATGGATTTTTCGACGACCTCGAAAAGTGCATCACAGACTTAGGTCTAAGCGACAAACCGGGACAGGTTTGGAATTGCGATGAATCGGCATTCTTCTATGACCCGAAGTCCAAAAAAGTTCTCGCTGAACAAGGCGAAAAAATCGACTTCATCATCGAGGGTTCTGGGCGTGATTGCGTTACCGTCCTCGCATGTGTGTCTGCCCGTGGTGATTGTCTTCCACCGTTAATAATTTTTTCCGGTAAGCAAGTCCAAAGCACGTGGATTGGAGACGCTGCTCTTGTCGACCCTGAAACCAGCCTCACTTGCACTGATACAGGTTGGATGACAAGGGAAAAATTTATAATGTGGTTTGATAGATTTTGCCGATCTGTGAAAGAACGGCCGTTGATTCTAGTATTCGACGGCGCCAAAAGCCACATTAGCGTAGATTTGATGAAAAATGCCCGCCGAAATAATGTCTGCATCCTCCGTCTACCTCCCCACACGACCCATCTACTCCAACCACTTGATAAATGTTGTTTCAAACCTCTTAAGACATCGTGGCTCGAAGCGACTAGCAGTTCGCAGAAGATGCGCATGTCCAAAAGCGCCTTCGTCGAGACGCTGAATGCTGTATGGCCTAAAGGACTAACAGAGGCGAATATTGTCTCGGGTTTTAGGTCAACAGGAATCTTCCCATGTGACAGAAACCGATTTCCAGTTGAAAAGTTGAATCCTGCCCAGTTGCAGTCCTATTACGCGCAGCAGGTCAGTCCGGCTAGACATAACGTCAACTCCGCGACTCCTAGAAGCATAAGCCCGCCGCGTCCTACAGCTGCATCTGCTAGCACCGCCAGGCCGGCGGTTGCTAAGTCCTTAACAGCAACCATATCCGGTTCATCGGCTCAAGTGGCCGCAACCAGTATCCAACTCTGCACTTCCCCATCCATAAGCAGCCCCGAAACACCAGCAACCAGCAGTCAGTTGTCGCCGTTCGAGACACAGCTTATGCAATCGATCTCTGATGTGCGCAATAAACAGCAGCCAGCAGCAAAACGCCGAAAACTTAGTGGTGCCGGCTCAATTTTAACACACGACGACATGATCAAACTGCTCGAAGAAAAGGAGAAACTACGAAAAGATAAGGAGTCGAAGAGTGTGGAGAGACAGCTATCGAAATTAAAACCAAAAGTAAGAAAAACCAAACGGCGCACTAAGTCCCCTTCAGTTTCAAGCATCAGCAGCGACGGATTTGAAGTCGAAGACGAATCAGAAGAATCCGACGGTCACATCGAGGGACCACTAATGGCAGTCCTCGATGAAGCACGGAAATCGCTCAAAGGGGGCGGTTTGTACGCTGTGTATTTCGACAAAACATTCGCAATCGGTCGGTATGTAGGCCAACCTGATGCCATCACTCGACCCAAAAACCAACGCGAAGCCCTTTTCACTTTCAATTTCTTGGAACGCACACCGGGCTGCAAATGGAACCTACGGGCAAAAGAAGACATATCCGACGTCAACGGCATACAGATATTGTATGGCCCTATTGAAGTCGAAGGTACAGTTCCATATGATTTGTCTTCACTTGACAAGCAACTAAGGGAGCTCCACCATCGCGTCAAAAAAGCGGCCTGGTGGAACAATTTATCACTTATTGACTATGGGTATGGGGTGGGGGCGAACGAGCGTATGCTCAGGATGGGGGTGGGGACTGGGTCAAGCATCGAGAGAAATATATAACTTCGATACATCGACTCGTCATAATCAACCGATTCCACGGCCACAAATTGGTCAAGATGATCAAGTCAATTGATTTTTGGTCAAGAATCAACGAAAAGAATCAACAGGTGAGATAAAATCCAAAATTAACAAGGTCAGTGGGGTAAAACCGGACGCAGTGACATCAGTGTTCCAAATTGTAACCCTAACAACAGAGTTCGGCATTATTGAGAATTAGCTATTAACGCGGTAGCATATATAGCAGTTACTACCACTGCCTTCTTGTCTATCACCAGGTTTTACTAAGTGTCCGTATTCACCCCACGACTGTCCGAATTCACCCCGTGTGGGGTGAATCCGTACGGTACTGTTTTTGAAATATATTTTGATGAGTAGATAACTAATCATGGATGTTATAATGTCCATCTATCCGGCGGGCAACAACATTGAACAGGTATATGTATGATCCGATTAAGCCTTGTAACCATCTAGAAAACAAAAGGTTTGTCAAAAGTGTCCGGATTCACCCCACCCTACTATATATATATGTTTATTAAAATTTACAGGGCAATTCGGCGAACGCTGCCCTCGTGGAAACGACGCTAGAAACACTGCTTAAGTTTTTGAATTGGATCCCGCTTGGCTACATATTTGAAACGAATTTGATCGACATGTTAACGTCAAAATTCTTTGACGTACCGATGTTTCGCAATGTCACGCTGCAGTGCTTGACTGAAATTGGTAAGTTCGTTTTGTCGCTAAATAACTACCTACTGATTTAGCTTTAAGTTTGAAGTTCCACTGGTTGTTCAGCAAGGACATCAGAAAATGTTGACAGAAAGGATTTGAAAACTACTTTTTTGCATTTTTGCTATCTGCCTTAAGTATAGACATCGGCTAGCTTGTGCACAGTCGTGGAAAAGGGGTGGTGCTTTGCAAGTCGGGTCCCTCGACTCACCATGCACGGTGGGCCGAAAACCCTGTTTGCGCCGAAATTCTTGCAAAAAACATGACTTGTGCCACATGGCAATGTACGCGTTGAAGTGAGCTTTCGGTCCGGATAAATTTTCAGCCTTGCCACTCCTAATTTAGAAAAATCACACTTAAGTACTTTTTACATTCAAGTAACCAGTAGTGAGTAAAGTCTTGCAAGCGAAGGTGAAATAGCCATTTTTGTAATTACGTGTAACAGGCTTTTTATTTGATGCACTATAAATCCTCTGGAACAGCCGATCCCTTATAATGCTGATCTGATATTAACCAAGGAACCTAACAACTTAATCTAGGTGACCTTACAACTGAACTAAACGTACCGAAACACCTATACAGACCCTTAGAAATACCCTGAAAACAATAATAACCAAAGAACTAAAGACAGACTATATTCCGGAAATCGTTTTATCGACCATAAACACACCGAAAACCGGGGGAATCAAATGTTCGAGCAGTGCTCCTGATAATAATACATTGTAGTCAGCGTGCCAAAAACCTATAAAGAAGGATCGTTGAATTCCTACCTTTAGTACGGCCAAATAAATAAAGACAGGCTACGTGATGGAAATACTGTTCATCGACCATAAGCCCACTAAATCATCTAAAATATTATGGCATATTCGCACTGGAATCTATATAACCAAACCAGATTCTAGGTGGCCTTGCCATGCAATTGAGCGTGCAGAATACCTATAAATGTTCTATTCTTGATGCCATGCATGCAGTAAAATCCAACAAATGGTCGTCCATAAAACCGTTGAAAACCCTGAAATGATATGCTATAGAAAAGCTCGACTCTAGATAACAAAACCGTATTATTATTATTCACGCTTGATAACCTAACAAACGCTGTTTGTCAGGGGATAGCTCGCAATGGCATGGTGAAATATAAAAAATCAATTTCCCGCAGCGGTCGACGAAACATATTTGGGCTCACATGCGCAGACTTGATAAAGAGATTTGAGCACACTGAAGCGATGTTTAGAAAACTGTTAGATCTCGATGTGCTGATTCCAGAGGACACATTTTTTAGATTCGAAGCTTGTAACGCAAGATATAGGCTGCGAATCACTGGTGTCTGTATGACCTGGTTTAGCGAACAGTCCTTAAAAAGGCTGGTTTTGGCATTCTGACCCTGAAGATGGTGTAGGAGCTTTTAGCAGTCAATAAAACCGCACACCGTCGGTCACTATTGCTATCGACCGAAAAAATTGTAAAACTACACAAACGAAGATGCGCTATGAATTACACCGGCAGACAAAAAGAATTTTTCTCGATTTTCTCCCTAGCGCTCTCAGTGAGAATTCTGCGCTCTTTGGTCGTTCCGCTTCAAAAACTGATTCTAATTTGTTCCACTAGAAAATCATATTATTGTTTGTTATATTTATTTAGCTGGCGTTACTGTCCCGACCGCTTCGCAAGAAAAATATCAGGAGCAATACGCGAAATTGTTTGTGAAAACAATCGGTCAGCTGTCTTCAGTAAGTGTTTCGCCGTATTTCTGTGATAAGAATGGTTCGTGGAATGTATTTATAGTATTTCAATCTGCCTTGATTATTTCTTGATTGTTTTGGCTAAAAATAAGTCATCAAAATTTATGCACCGCGCGGAAGCTATTTTGTTTGAAATAGCGGCAGATCTGAAATTTTTTTTAAAAGTATGCTCTACCTAAACTGTTACGCAGTATATGTCGATAATACGGAGAATATGCGCCTGTGATACTGTGTACAGCTGAAGTTGAACACAGGCGCGTATACTTTTTAAAATCGCAGAACTCCATTACTATATATCGTATCATATTTTTTCATAACGGACGCTGGTTCCAGAATAATGTAATCGAAAACCGAAAATCACACCCAGTGAAATCGTAATTAGACGCTTTTTCAAAACATCTGTTTACGGTTAACTGGATCTGATTGGGGATTTTTGGAGCGGCAAAGATGGATATACATATGCACTATTATAGCAATAATAATAGCATGTTTCTAGATTTATATTACAAATTTTTGCAGGTCAAATATTACTTTCTATTTTAGTGTCTGGTATGTTGAAACTTTACAGTAACATTTTGTCAAAACGGGTGGTTAACATAGCAGAAAAATATTGCGCCACTCAGGTGTATCTTGTATTGTGATGATTTGCATTAGTTCGTTGACAGTGTCCAGCCTGTAGAGCCTTATGATTTCCATTAGTTTGTTGACAGTGTCCAGCCTGTAGAGCCTTATGATTTGCATTAGTTTGTTGACAGTGTCCAGCCTGTAGAGCCTTATGATTTGCATTAGATTGTTGACAGTGTCCAGCCTGTAGAGCCTTATGATTTGCATTAGTTTGTTGACAGTGTAGAGCCTTATGATTTGCATTAGTTTGTTGACAGTGTCCAGCCTGTAGAGCCTTATGATTTGCATTAGTTTGTTGACAGTGTCCAGCCTGTAGAGCCTTATGATTTGCATTAGTTTGTTGACAGTGTCCAGCCTGTAGAGCCTTCAAGACTTTGTTAGGCCCTTTTTTCTTTAAGGACGTGTAATGGTCATTGCTTGGTGTTGCATGATGGCCCGTTCACAGTCCACTTTCAAAATGTTACATGTTCGTCTTCCCACTCGACCTGAACCCTCATATTTTTCTAAATCCATGATTTATATATCCATGATGTCTTGTATTAAACACTTCTATTTCTAATGCTAAAACACTGTTTTATAGCCTGAAAATACTTGTACGAGAGTGAAAGTATGGAAATCTTATATTACAGAATTTTGTCCTCCTCCCTCTTAAATATTTTCCTGTAGAATAAACACCGACCCCCTGAAGTTCTGACATACTTCTCGGAAGTCTGTAGACAGGCTAGGTATGTCATAATACAGTATGAGAGGTGTTTTCGAAGTGGTCTAACGGCTGTCAGATAAGTAATTGGTCGAGCTATTTGCGATGTTGTTTATTGGGGAGGGTTAAGGGGCGTTAGCACATACTTTAGAACCCAGCTGCAAGGTATCATTTGAGCAAGTATACATAATTTATTGCTCTACTGTTTTGAAACTGCAGTGCTAAACAAATATCGCCAATGTGAAGATGGTTGGTGATACTATCCTGAATATGGATAGACATTTCAAAGTTTGAATGATAATTATGTGTTCTGGCTTTGGGAGTTTTGATTACAGCAGTAACTGTTTGTTTTGTCAGCACGAATTCTTCCGTACGCAAAGTATTTTTGCAGCGGATTCTGTTTCTTATATTTTATCCGCTGTTATTAACCTGTTTAAATAATTTTGATAGCTGGCAAGTACAATTTGTTGTACATCCTGATTAAATATTCTTATGTGGTTAATCGGTTATATCTGTAATGTGTAGAATGATTTCAAATCGTATGACCAGTTCTTTCCTGGCTTTTCCAAACAAAGTGGCCGGGCCCCTCCGCTTTTCGGTTCTCCTATCACCCCCCTCCCGCTATGATCCGCCCTCGATTTGACCACCTTAAGAATTTTGATTCGGGGGCTCTACTTTACTGATGCATATGGTCCGCGAGGGTCCATGAAGGTTCCAGATTTCTTCTTCACTTTGTCTTCTCTATCTATTATAGATTTTACCGCTCCAAAATACAACTTGAAAGAAGCCTATGCAGCCGGCAACGATACAAACCAAAAATTTATTGCCAATTTAGCTATGTTTCTTGCAACATCCCTTAAAGAACACGGCTCGCTGGTAGAAGGCGATGCAGCTGGATCAGGCGGTGCGCTTAAAGATTCGCAAAACCAGAACACATAATTATCATTCAAACTTTGAAACGTCTATCCATATTCAGGATAGTATCACCAACCATCTTCACATTGGTGATATTTGTTTAGCACTGCAGTTTCAAAACAGTAGAGCAATAAATTATGTATACTTGCTCAAATGATACCTTGCAGCTGGGTTTTCTGAGCCACCCTTAAACCTCCCCAAAAAACAACATCGCAAATAGCTCGACCAATTACTTATCTGACAGCCGTTAGACCACTCCAAAACACCTCTCATACTGTATTACATACCTACCTTGTTCAAACTTCCGAGAAGTATGTCAGAACTTCAGGGGGTCGGTGTTTATTCAACAGGAAAATATTTAGAGGGAAAGGAGGACAAAATTCTGTAATATAAGATTTCCATACTTTCACTCTCGTACAAGTATTTTCAGGCTATAAAACAGTGTTTTAGCATTAGAAATAGAAGTGTTTAATACAAGACATCATGGATATATAAATCATGGATTTAAAAAATATGAGGGTTCAGGTCAGTGGGAAGACGAACATGTAACATTTTGAAAGTGGAATGTGAACGGGCCATCATGCAACACCAAGCAATGACCATTACACGTCCTTAAAGAAAAAAGGGCCTAGAACAAAATGTTGAAGGCTCTACAGGCTGGACACTGTCAACAAACTAATGCAAATCATAAGGCTCTACAGGCTGGACACTGGCAACAAACTAATGCAAATCATAAGGCTCTACAGGCTCTACACTGTCAACAAACTAATGCAAATCATAAGGCTCTACACTGTCAACAAACTAATGCAAATCATAAGGCTCTACAGGCTGAACACTGTCAACGATCTAATGCAAATCATAAGGCTCTACAGGCTGGACACTGTCAACAAACAAATGCAAATCATAAGGCTCTACAGGCTGGACACTGTCAACAAACTAATGGAAATCATAAGGCTCTAGAACTGGACACTGTCAACCAACTAATGCAAATCATCACAATACAAGATACACCTGAGTGGCGCAATATTTTTCTGCTATGTTAACCACCCGTTTTGACAAAATGTTACTGTAAAGTTTCAACATACCAGACACTGAAATAGAAAGTAATATTTGACCTGCAAAAATTTGTAATATAAATCTAGAAACATGCTATTATTATTGCTATAATAGTGCATATGTATATCCATCTTTGCCGCTCCAAAAATCCCCAATAATATCCAGTTAACCGTAAACAGATGTTTTTGAAAAGCGTCTAATTACGATTTCTCTGGGTGTGATTTTCGGTTTTCGATTAACATCTTAATTTGTAACCAGCGTCCGTTATGAAAAAATATGATACGATATATAGTAATGGAGTTCTGCGATTTTAAAAAGTATACGCGCCTGTGTTCAACTTCAGGTGTACACAGTATCACAGGCGCATATTCTCCGTATTATCGACATATACTGCGTAACAGTTTAGGTAGCAGCATACTTTTAAAAAAAATTTCAGATCTGCCGCTATTTCAAACAAAATAGCTTCCGCGCGGTGCATAAATTTTGATGACTTATTTCTTAGCCAAAACAATCAATAAAATAATCAAGGCGGATTGAAATCCTGATGTAAAATACATTCCACGAACCATTCTTTATCACAGAAAAATACGGCGAAACACTTACTGACCTAGACATATGCCTGACCGATTGTTTTCACAAACAATTTCGCGTATTGCTCCTGATATTTTTCTTGCGAAGCGGTCGGGACAGTAACGCCAGCTAAATAAATATAACAAACAATAATATGATTTTGAGTGGAACAAATTAGAATACAGTTTTTGAAGCGGAACGACCAAAGAGCGCAGAATTCTCACTGAGAGCGCTAGGGAGAAAATCGAGAAAAATTCTTTTTGTCTGCCGTTCTAATTCATAGCGCATCTTCGTTTGTGTAAGTTTTACAATTTTTTCGGTCGATAGCAATAGTGAACGACGGTGATCGGTTTTATTGACTGCTAAAAGCTCCTACACCATCTTCAGGGTCAGAATGCCAAAACCAGCCTTTTTAAGGACTGTTCGCTAAACCAGGTCATACAGACACCAGTGATTCGCAGCCTATATCTTCGTTACAAGCTTAGAATCTAAAAATGTGTCCTCTGGAATGAGCACATCGAGATCTAACAGTTTTCTAAACATCGCTTCAGTGTGCTCAAATCTCTTTATCAAGTCTGCGCATGTGAGCCCAAATATGTTTCGTCGACCGCTGCCGGAAATTGATTTTTTATATTTCACCATGCCATTGCGAGCTATCCCCTGACAAACAGCGTTTGTTAGGTTATCAAGCGTGAATAATAATACGGTTTTGTTATCTAGAGTCGAGCTTTTCTATAGCATATCATTTCAGGGTTTTCAACGGTTTTATGGACGACCATTTGTTTGATTTTACTGCATGCATGGCATCAAGAATAGAACATTTTTAGGTAGTTCTGCACGCTCAATTGCATGGCAAGGCCACCTAGAATCTGGTTTGGTTATATAGATTCCAGTGCGAATATGCCATAATATTTTAGATGATTTAGTGGGCTTATGGTCGATGAACAGTCTTTCCATCACGTAGCCTGTCTTTATTTATTTGGCCGTACTAAAGGTAGGAATTCAACGATCCTTCTATATTTTTGGCACGATGTATTATTATCAGGAGCACTGCTCGAACATTCGATTCCCCGGTTTTCGGTGTGTTTATGGTCGATAAAACGATTTCCGGAATATAGTCTGTCTTTAGTTCTTTGGTTATTATTGTTTTCAGGGTATTTCTAGGGTCTGTATAGGTGTTTCGGTACGTTTAGTTCAGTTGTAAGGTCACCTAGATTAAGTTGTTAGGTTCCTTGGTTAATATCAGATCAGCATTATAAGGGATCGGCTGTTCCAGAGGGTCCATAGTGTATCAAATAAAAAGCCTGTGACAGGTTGTTACAAGAATGGCTACCATAAAAGAAATCAATGCTCTATTATCACCTTCGCTTGGAAGACTTTACTCACTACTGGTTACTTGAATGGAGAAGGAACTTAGGTGTGATTTTTCTAAATTAGGAGTGGCAAGGCTGAGATTGTTTCCGGACCGAAAGCTCAGTTCAACGCGCACATTGCCATGTGGCACAAGTCATGTTTTTTGCAAGAATTTCGGGACAAGCAGGGTTTTCGGCCCATCGTGCATGGTGAGTCCGAGGGACCCGACTTACAAAGCACTCAGCCCTTTGCCACGACTGTGCACAAGCTAGCCGATGTTTATCACTAAGGCAGATAGCAAAAATGGAAAAAAGTTTTCAAATCCTTTCTGTCAACATTTGACTATGTCCTTGCTGAACAGCCGGTGGAGCCTCAAACTGAAAGCTGAACCAGTAGGTAGTCATTTAGCGAGAAAACGAACTTAACCAATTTCAGTCAAGCACTGCAGCGTGACATTGCGAAACATCGGTACGTCAAAGAATTTTGACGTTAACATGCTGATTAAATTCGTTTCAAATATGTAGCCAAGCGGGGTCCAACTCAAAAACTTAAACAGTGTTTCTAGCGTTGTTTCCACTAAGGCAGCGTTCGCCGAATTGCCCTGTAAATTTGAATAAACATATATAT